>JAPMOB010145179.1:0-18199 GCA_029875015.1 Lepomis gibbosus
TATATATAATTGTATAATTGTTCTCTACCAGTTAGGATCTCCCCCCAACAAAAGAAACAATAATGATTAATGGTTACTTGACACTACAATATGAAAATCCCTGCACGCCATTTAAGCAGTGGATGGCTAAAAGCAAATAAATATCTAGGCTATATTACCAACTGTGTAATATGTTGTTGTGAATTGTTTGAGGTGTGGCTAACTGCAAAAAAAACGTAACCTGTGTACTTAAAAAAATGAGGTAAACCTGTGCACTGTATTACTATTGCTGGCTTGTACCCTATGAAGGATTAACCTGCTCCTTCTGTTGGTACTTGGATGCAGCTTCACATATGAAAAGCTTCAGTCATATTAAGCCAAACATATTTTAGCCAGAAGAAAAACTCCCGCAGCTTATATGCAAAGTGAAATCACCACCTTCATTCTCACATAAAGAGACAATCATTGATGTGTGTGCAAAATAACATTTTTTCCATCTCGTGTGTGCTTATAGCCATAGTGTAGGAATGTGAGTGTTGATGTGGTGCATCAGGAAGGAAGATCTCTATGTGTGCATCAGAAATAATGATGGAAATGGAATGGTGGGAGGAAATCTACACATATACAGAACGCAGCTATAACAGTCTTCTATAACAGTCTTCTGACTTACTGCATTTGACTTGAAATGTTTGTCATATGTTAATACTCTGTCCCCCGCTTCCTTCTCCTTTTAAGTGTTAAAGAAAGGGTTTAGCTGTGGAAGCAAAATTGAGCTAGATGATTAATCTACCAGCTATTCCCTAGATTGTGAATATTGCTAGGCAAATGAAATGTCTTCTACATTCGTGTGGATTTTAATTGGTTTGCCAGGTATAATAAGGCACAGTGCTGGCTTGACAATTATGATGCAAAGATGATTAGAGACTGTCTGTCTACTGTATTCTGCTGGTTTATCATGTTGTTGTTCAGCTTTCTGCTCGTTTTAAGGCCATGTTTCTTTGTAAAACATGCCTTTAAAAATCAGGAGCTTGAAATATAATGAACCTGGCTAATTTGATTGATGCCCTTGCATTTGGGACTTTAAGGTCAAAGAAATAATTACCAGGCTGCCACACTGCTTTAACACTAAATTGGTTGAACTGCCGGGATCAAACGGCACAGGAGTTCTTTCCAGTCAAATGTCACTCTATTAATGAGTATTCAATTGCAGAGGATTAGTGAGAGTTTCTATAATATTTGTTTCAATCTTCATCATGTGAACATTTGGAAACGTAAACTGTTAAGATTTAAGTATATCAAGTTATTGTTGTTTAAACTACAGCACATACCAAAGGAGTGGCTAAAGACAGATCACTTTACAAACCATGTGATAATTGGGACAGATTTGAGACTAATTGAGTCTTGGAGGCCAACTGTTGGTTTTCTTTTCACTTAAGCTCATAATTAGTCGGATGGCTGGTGAAACGACTGCTCTTCACAAACACTGGCCCAGGTGTAATAAGCTCTGCAACTGGGGAGGGCTGCAATCTTAAACCAACCACATCCTAAAGGTCATGTGCTCCCCATGAAAGATATGGAAGCCTTTTGCTCACTCGCTGTCGTCTGAGCGGCTGGCTAGCTGATATCGGGCAGCACCCCCTCAAAGTGTTTCCTGTACCCTATCAGGTTGTGCTCATCAGCTGAAGTGAGATGGGACATGCCAAGAGAGAGTTTCTGTCCCCGCTGTCAATTCTCTTCGAGGATGAAGCAGCGCCGTCAGCCTAGGCCCGTACAAAAGCTGTTCTGTCCTGTATCCGGTGTCATTTCTATAGACAGGCAGCCTGTGCTGGTGGCCAACTGTGACCGCTCCGGTTACAGCTGCTCTCACTGAATCATATCGACTTCATTTGAACTTCTTTATTAAACTGTCCACTATCATCTCCTCCCAGGGGTGCAAGTCTCCAAATTGACAGATACAAGATGAAATATTTATTTATTTATTTTTTTTATATCTCAGAAGATAGAAAAATATTAAATAATAATGGAATTTAACAAAGAATTTTTATTTAATCAAAAAACATAACAGAAGATAGAAACAAAACAAAAAACATGAAAACTAATCTATAATAATGCTTTTTATAGACTTGTAACCAACAACCTTAGTTTTTCTTAAAGTGACATACTCCTTACAACTGGTGTACAAAATATCCATTATTTATAAGTGGAGTTGTGTTTTTGATCAGTACATGTAGATGATTCATTCCTGCTCTAAAATTACAAAAACATTTCTAAAATATTCTGTAGGATCACAGAGAAAGAGAGCAGGTGACTGAAAGGCACGTGTTCCTCCTAATCAACAGTGATCAGAGTGTGATTTTATCTCAAAATACAAGCGTCCAATGATCATGCAAAGAATATAGGCTGTAGAGAAGGGTACTTCTTTAACAGTCTTGCCTTAATGAAAGGTAGAGAGGCAGGCCAGCAACTGGAAAGTCTCGCTGTGGTGTGGCTGACCCTTGACCTCTGACACCTTTCTTCACATGGTTCATTCATGTGTATTTATATTTATTACATATTCATATTCAATTCATATATATTTGGACCAGGCACCCATAATTATAGCCGAAAGCTATAATTTGTTCTGTTCTTACTCCTTTCCATACTGGCCATTAAGAGGAACAAAATTCACAGTCCTTGTTCTGTGCAAAAACAGAAGTTAAAATAAGGCTTTCTGCAGACAAATCAAGTGGGTATCATCCAAATAATAGTCTTTTTGTATGAATTCCTTCTTTGTGTTTCTGACTCTCTATTGCTACTCAGCACAGGCACACTGTCTGTGGAAACAAAAAGAGGACAGTTTGCATTAGAAAGACTGTTCTTTGGAAGACACCCACTCGATTTGATTTATCTCAGACTAACGAATCCTCATTCAGATAAACTTTAAACATCCTCGTATTTTTGTCACCTATCTCTGCCTTTGGAAGCATGTTAGGGTAAGATACACTATATTATTAAGTTTTAGGACACCCCTCGAAATAATTAAATTTGGGTGTTCCAAACACTTCCACTTTGGGGAGGTGATGGCGCAATGGATAAGACTATGCCTTTGGTGTGAGAGACCTGGGTTCAATCCCCCACTTTGACCCATCCACCATTGTGTCCCTGAGTAAGACACTTTACCCCTAGTTGCTCCAGAGGCGTGCGACCTCTGACATAAATAGCAATTGTAAGTCGCTTTGGATATCAGCATCAGCTAAATGAATAAATGTATATGTTCCATGGCCAAAGAGGTCTATAAAACCAAGCACGTAGGCATGCAGACTGCATCTATAAACATTTGTGACAGAATGGGGCGCTCTCAGGGGCTCAGTGAATTCAAACATGGTACCGTGATATGTTGCCACCTGTGCATTCGTGAAATTTCCTTACTACTAAATTTTCTTAGTTAATTGTTGTGGTACTATAACAAAGAGGAAGCGATTGTGAACAACAGAAACTCACAGAGTGGGGTCAGCGCTTGCTGAGTACACAGAAGTTGCCAACTTTCTGCAGAGGCAATAGCTACAGAACTCTAAACGTTGTGTGGCCTACAGATTAGCTCAAGAACAGTGCGTAGAGAGCTTTATGGAATGGGTCTCCATGGTCGAGCAGCAGCATCCAAGCCTTACATTACAAAGTATAATGCAAAGCATTGATGCAGTGATCTAAAGCATGGCGCCACTGGACACTAGAGAAGTGGAAACGTGTTCTCTGGAGTGATGAATCCCGCTTCTCTGGCTGGAAATCTGACGAGTCTTGGTTTGCCGGTTGCCAGCAGAAAGGTACTTGCCAGACTGCATTGTGCCAAGTGTAAAGTTTGGTGGGAGGGAGGGGGTTATGGTGTGGGGTTGTTTTTCAGGGCTTGGGCTTGGCCCCTTAGTTCCAATGAAAGGAAATGTTAATGCTTCAGCATACCAAGACATTTTGGACAATTTCATTCTCGCAACTTTGTGGAAACAGTTTGGGGATGGCCCCTTCCTGTTCCAACGTGTTATTTCTAGAATAAGGGAAGGCTGGACATAGGTAAAGCTGTCTTGGAAAGTAGTAGAGTTGAAGCTTGCATTAATTCAGCTCACATGAATGATATTGATTGTCCGTGCAAATGTCTTTTGGCAATTTGAAAGTTTTGTCAAAAGTTTGAAGCCAGAGGAAGCAAATTTGTTTGGGTAAATTAAATTCTGTAATGTCAAATGCAATTTTGATATGTTATGTGTGTTTTAGAAGCCTGCTGAATCAACTCTGGGGTGTACATGCACGTACACACACAAGTAAAAACTAACATAAGCATGTGCACACAGCGGGCATCATATTTAGAGTAGAATGTAATTTTATCCAGGCGGTGTTTAATGCAGTGTCATCTGAAATGCCACCTGCTGTAGCTGACAAATTGCTCTCAAGGGAAAAAAAAAAACTAAAGAAAAAAATCTCTGAAAATATTTCTCCCCTAGCAATACCTGCCTATCAGTCTCCCCTTGGGTACATGGTGCAGAGACAGCAGGATTTAGAAAATGTCCTTTTCAATAATCCAGCAAAAATTCTGCTTAACATTGGAAGTTTGTCACACCCATAAAAACTAAACCATCAAATGGTCTCACTGCTGGGTTCAGCAGCAGGATCATTGCGCACTTAAATATAGGTAAATATATCAGACTGAGTAAACATTTGCATCAGAAATGGAAGGAGATTGCTTTACCTGCTGGATGACAGAGTGCTGACACTCGTGGCTAAGGACAGAACTCCAAGAGGAAAGGAACAGTGCCAAGTACATCTTGAGCAATGTGAGTTATACTGAACTGTCCAGGCATTGTGTATATCGCCAGTGGAAGGTAAACTACCAGCAGCAGTTACTTTACTTTAGAGGAACTTAAATTGCAGCAAAAATAGTCTGCTTGTGTCTGCTTTGTCAGTAACTTTACCCATGTTGACTTTTATATAAAATAGATCACACAACATATAATTTAAAAACTATTCATTCATCTGATTAGCTAGATTGTGAAAATAAAGAATTATGTGCACAGTTAATAATTTGAAGCCTCTTAGAAGGAGTCAGTTATTTGCAACCCCTGAGAAAGTGCACTTGGGATTTGTGAGGCTTATGCTGTATAGTGAGGCAAAAGGAAGACGTTCTCAGAGTTTGCTATGTTCCAAATAAATTATACCATAACTAGTAACATAACTCAATGTGCAGATCCTTTGTTTTTCTGGCATCTAGCATCATATAAGAGCGACAAGCAAAAGGCATTCTCCAAAACCTTCTCACGGTCCCGTGTTGACTCCTTAGATATCTTAAAGAGGACGGTAGAAAGTGAAAATACTCCCTTTCACAGTGAAATACTTTGCATAATTGTTTGTCAACAAAGGCCAGGGTCAGAAGAAATTAAAGTTGAGTGGGAGTTTAGAATTAGAATGTGAAATTAGAATGTGCCAAAATCAAAAGCAGTGACACAATTTACTGCGTTTGGAGGTGGTCTTTAAGGCAATTAGCTATTGAACTTAAAAATATAGGTGACAAATGAGTCATGGCACCATTTAAGCTACAAATAAATATAGCCCTAACACTGAAAAACACACATTTTCTGGCCTTGTCAAGCTTCACCAGATTGGCACCAGCTTGCCACCAGCACCTTTGTGTAACAGACAAAAACATGATCTTTTTGCCAGGTCCTGGTGGTGCAGGTCCTTCATCATGTTGACAAGTTTGAAGCTGCTGATGTCCCGCACGTCGTTGCCACCACAGCGGATGATGAGGACATCAAGGGCTGCTCTTCCTCGCAGGGAGAGGCAAAAGAAGGGGAGAAGGCCTTCCAAACAAAGTTTTACTAAATCTCCGGTTTATAAACAACTTAGAATTAGTGAAACTGAAACTTTAATTGTCATCGCAATTAAAGTTTCACGTACATGTGTTTACACCAGACTACAGAAGACGGTCTTTCAGCAGGCTGTACAGGCTCGTGCAGACTACACAACTTTCAGCGCTGGCCGATGGCCGTGCCGTTCACATTACACAACTTGCCGTCTTGTGACAGGAGTCTTTAAGTCATTGTGGCGTTCACACTACGTGTCATGATCCTGTCTGTGTTTCTGGTTTGGGAGTCCAGTCTGTACCCTGTGTTCTAGTTCTGTGTTCTGGTACCTTGTAACGTGTGTTTCTGTCTTGTTGGTTTTTCTTGTTGGACTTTGGACTTTCGCTCGTTCTGTGTTTCCTTTTGGATTACTTTGTTTTTTGGACTCAGCTATCAGCCACTCTGCTTGTAAGTGTGCTCGCTTTTTGGTTGCCTTTTGTTTTTGTTTTAAGAAATTACTGAACTGCACCAGTCGGCCTTCGTGTGTCCTGCGTTTGGGTCCTCCAACCTGCTCGACCCTGCCGTACCTCACAATACCTGTGACACTACATGACTCATCGGTGACAGGGGGTCATTACACGAGCTGATCGGGCTAAAAATCATGTAGTGTGAACTAGGCTCAAGACTCACCATCAAAAAATGACATGGAACTTTCTGTTCCACAAAACTGTAGAGTAACATGAGGCTTCTTCCTTGCTTATGTTTTTTTGTGTTAGAGCATAATCAAAGTGGGCTGATGACACTCTCTTCCTCTCTTGTTGTTTAAGGGGCCCACAGAGCAACCTGGTTGCCCAATAAGAATTCAGAATCTCAATAAAAGAAACCGCTGTTTAAAAACTGTATCGACAGGAAAGAGGCAGAGGGGAAAATAGTGAAATCAGCAGGGGCAATGCGTTTGAGGCATTAATGCTGCTGTGGCTGCAGGGCACATCATCTTTTGAGGGGAAAGTGGGGAAACTGAGCAGGCACAGCAGCAATGGCCATCGTGACCTTCTCTTCATGAAATTCCTGCCCTGCCTATGGCTAATCTGTGTGCTGAACCTTGTCTAATCACTTGTGTGGTTGACCCGTTTACTTGGATGGTAAAGCCATCTCAACAAATCAACAGGATAACTAATAAAATGATGGTACCCAGTTCAAGAATAACATTTTTCCTTTATGTTTGTCACATACTAAAGTATAATAGAGCAAATCTTCCTGGCACTTTCTTCCTTGACCCAGCCCTAATATTAATGATTTAGAACTAACATTTAAATTTGCCCAGTGCAGCTCCCCAATACTGCAATGTGTTTTATTTATTTATATATACATCCAATAACCAATTTCCTCTCTTTCCCACTGCCTGAATCTAGGCAATCTTTTAATAATCCCCTTTTCAGCCGAAGGCAATTCTAACCCAAAGGTTACAAATAGCCGGTGGCAAATGTAACCTCATTTTGCTTCATTCACTGCATCATTTAGCTTTCCTTTCCCTAGCAGAAAAGTTGGAGCTCAAGATACTCTTGTATGAGGGTGGACGGACCTTAGTTGGGAATAACATTTTAAGATTGGCTGAGCTGCAGAGACAACCCTGGGTTAATGGTGCACTTCTTCAAGTCTAGAAATGCTGTGCAAAAAAACTCAAACTATCATTAGGTAGAAGCCGACTTGTATTCAGAACAGCTCTTTGGACCATTATGCATAATGTTTTTTCTATTATAAACTGGAGGGTTCAAAGGGAGGAGATCTTCATGGAAATGAAGTTGGTCTTGAGGGTCCATCATAAACAATAAGAGACTACACAAGAAGCAGTCTGGGTTGGGGGTATTGGACATCAGGGAATGGTATCAGAAATAAATACAGCGTTGAAATTTGGCTTAGAAACCATTAGGCTAACATTATGTCCATCGAGGCTGCTGACACAGTTATGTTGCCCTGGCTCAACACCAGTGCCGCTGTCCACCACCAGCAGCAAATTTTTGCTTGAAACTTGGATGGCAAGTTAGCCAACAAAGTAAGACAGCAAACGCCACAAGAGTACTTACAGTAATCATCATCAATCAACATCAACTTGAGATTTCTAGCTAGCAGCTAAACCTGTGTCTGTAAAACTTCTGGCTAATTTTGCTCGAATGAACAACTTTGCTAACGCAGCCAAACATCACGCAGACACAAGACACAGCAAGCCAGCCAATAAATTATTACTGACTAGTCGAACAGAAAGAAGGCCAGCTCAGGATGCGTATCCTGCATCCTTTCAGCTCTTTTAGCTCCTGCCAATGAGTTAAGGTCCAATAGGTATAGCAAATTCTGATCCAAATGGCACTGGGTGGTACTCTCTGTCCCTCAAAATCTAAACGACATCTGGTGCAAAACCTGCTCCCACGTTTTTCACTAGATATATATAAAACATGAATCAATTACCATTGTTAATATGTTTATCTGGGAAGTGGTATTTTGTGAACTGGCTGTTAAAAAGAAGAAAATGCATAGCAGGCTTCTGACTTTACTGTTGCTGCAGATAGATGGCAGCTGGTATAGCTCTCACTGGCCCTCACAGGCTGGCTCATAACTGTGCTGGCAGGTCCATGGCTACTAGTTTGCTGGCTCTGACCTGCACTGAACTGCACTACATCTGTGTGACTTTGACATGGTTTCTTCTTAAAGAAACATGAAGAAACCTCTGATATGCTGTCCTGTCTGACCGTCCCCTTTTCAGTCTTTTTTCCCTCTGAATTCTCCCTAAAAATAAAACAAACCATTCAATTCTTAACTTAAATTCTTAGCCACATTAAACAAAGCTACATTTGATAACCATGGACTGGTTGGATTAAAGGCAAAATCATTCAATTGTGAAGCCATTTTTGGAAATGCAAATACAGCTAATACCTTGTATGACTCAGGGGCTTAATTTCTCCCACCACTACTATTTCATAATCAAGAGCTGCAATGTTTAAAAAATGGCTCCACTCCTTGGCTCTTCTTGGATTTTGTTGTGTACCCTTTTTACTTTGCTTGTTTGCTCTGTTTCTGACTCCTGTGTTTTTCTCATCTGTGTCTCAGGTTTTGGTTCCATAGTGAGAAGTTTGCCTGGTTTATTCCACAAGAACTCGGTCTCTGCTGTCTGCCTGCTCGCTGCACCTGCCTACCTGCTCTGAAGACTCTCAAATCAACCGCACTAACCGGAAATCTTCTTCTTTCTCTTCTTCTTCTTCTTCTTCAACCCTTCGTGGTCAAGATTGTGACCACTGTGGGTGTACAGCGTTCCACACTCAACTTTTTAACAGTTTAGTGTACCATCCGGGTACTCATAGTGCACTGGATATTGCCGTATTTGTCAGTCTGACACACTTACACACTCAATATAGCAGTAGTATGGAAGGGCATGAAATTTAGACACCTTTGGTGTGCAATTTCATTTGATTTAGGATTTGAGGAAAGCTACTGCAGAATTTGTGCATGTCAGCTGTTAATGAGCAAAAGAGATGTTGACACTTTGCTTAAGAGCCCTCCATTAGAGCACTGTGTGTGCATGCATGAGCGTGTTTGTGTGGACTATCCATGCCAGTTCCATCCCCCCTCAGACCGCAGTTGCACCATCTCACTTTTTCAGCAGAGATTTAGCACACATTCTCATAAATATTACAACTGCCTCTTTGGCTATACTTAGCCAGTTGAATCATGCGTCTTGTACAACAGATGTTTTTCCCCCCATCTTGGTTAAATGGATTACAATTTGCCCTGCATCTTGGCTGAAGGAGTGTGGGCACTGACTGAGGTAGGAAGTGTTGATATTGTGTCTGTTTAATGTCAGGTGATGATACAGCTTGGGAAATATCTGTGACAAATGTAGGTTAGACCCTCACCCACTTCACAGATGTAGTTTAAGGGTTCTATACTAATTACATTTACATTTTAGGCATTCAGCAGGTGATTAGCAACAATATTTGGCTAATGTTGCCTGTTCCCATCACAGCATGTTCTAAATATTAGGTTTTTCATCATCATAAGCTCCACAGAAAAGTTTCAAGAGCTAATGCGGGTTGTATTTCATAAACCAGATGGTGCTTCTTAGTCTCGCTACAGAAACGTGTGTTCTGTAATTGGTTGAATTTTTAATCAACTGAGACTTTTTACACCTGTTGGTACAATCCTCTGGCTCAATTTCCCATCTATAAGTTAGATGCATTAGCAGGCATCTGCTCTTTTGTGAAAGCCCTTTTCCAAACAAGCCCTTTTCTCTCTCAAAGCCCATCTACCAGCAGCAGGAGCACACTGAAACTTGAGTGGCCACAGGGGGCTAGTTTTGGCCTGTAATCATATCATTTCTCAGGCGGTGCAGTAAACACAGTGTGAATCACAAGTCTTAACAGCTCTCTGATATACCGCAGAGACAACAGCACACACTGGGGTATAAACTCTAATGAATGGACTTGAGCGGCTTTATTTACAGGGAGACGATTCCATTTATCCTTTCTGGGAAAAATCAGTGCACTAGGCTCAGTCCCATATCAAACCATAACTGAATCATTTAGCATTAAAGCAGGATGAATGTAATCACATAGGCAAACAAATTACACGCTGCTACTTATCTGCAGAAACATCAGCAGCACTGCTGGTTTCACATTAGCAATTCATATCAGGTGAATGTGTCTACTGATAATGAGATTAATGGAGCATTTACAGTTGTTATTCAGTTTATTCCTCTATTCTGTACATATTTACAGCTTATTTTAAGAAGCAATGGTTTCTATTTGTTTTGTCTGATTGTATCTCTCTGGATCATATTTGGTGGAGAAATATTAAAAACAAAAATTAGTGTTTCACTTGTTCTGGGTATTGAAATGTCTCATTGGAATGTTTGCTACAAAGGGATGTAGTTCATGTAATTATAACAGTATTTCATGTAGTTTTTCAGCTTCAAATGCTTTAACTTGCGTTGCATTACACCTGGGAGCTGCACAGCCATTTTACATGGGCAGGGTTGGTTTTGCTTTGAGAAACATAGAATAACAAAATCTCCCGTTCCCAAAATACATGTTCAAATGTTTTTATATGATATGCTCTGCACTATGTCATCACTATGGCCCATCAATGACAAAAAACATTATTTTGTAGGTATAATTGATTATATTTAAGAGTTTGTCATTTGGAAAACCATTTTAAAATGTCGATGACTCATTCTGCTTTTGTTGTATTACTTTAGCATCCATAGCAAAGATTTATTAATATAAATTGCTGCTGAAGCACACGTTTCTCGGAACGGGCCCCATTATAAACTGTACAAAAACAGTTTATAATGGGTTACTGATTTACTGATTTTGGTGAAATTGGATCATATTTGATAGAGAAATATTAGAAATATGGAGAAAATATATTCTAGTTTCTCTTTGATGGACAGATAGCTTTACTTGTTGCTGAAGTTAGTTAACAGTCTGGCACAACATGGTATCCAGCTTCTCATACTGTATACCAGGCTTTAAAAGTGGCTGTTCCAAGGGGCATCTGTGTGGTTCATTTTTATGTGAGGGTACATCCCCTTGACAAATAAGTGATTTATTGATAAGTTAGTAAATTAAAAAAATTTTTTTAGTTTAAATGTGACTGAAATTGCTATGCTTTCTTGAGATCAACCATCAACTAATTTCAACATAAATTACCTAAATTGAATCATATCGGTGAAATCCAGAATATTGTTTAACCATTATTATTCAAGCCTCAATTAAACTGACTGTACATTTATTTATATTGAGTGTGAACCAGTTTTGTCCATCTTTAAGAACATATTTAACAATATATTCATCCTCATCAGGTGGATACCATACAGGCCTCTTCATGAATTTATGCATTTTCATCTTTAAGATTAACTAGTAATTACTTCAATGTTTCTCAGCCAGAGACATATCACACTGTCAGTCACTGCTGTGAGTCTGTCCTTGTGCTGTGGCCTTGCCCTCATCCATCACACATTCATCATGATGTCATTTGACATTTCAACCTGAATCCATTCCCTAGTTGCATTCTGCCCTCTTGTCTGGGGTGATTACATCTAGCATTCATGAAGACCAAATTTGGCGCATATTTCTGCAATGATTTCTCAGGGGTGTGACAGAGGAAACCTCACACCTTCCTCTATCAGAATTAGGTCAGGCATTTCAAATAGCAGATGGGACAAACGTTTCCAACAACATTAGTTATAAAGGGCATTCCCTGCCGTCGGTGTTGAAGCTGGAACTAATCTTTGAGTGATATCACACAGCCTCCATGCATTAATCAAGGTGAAGTGAAGGACTTTAGATAGTGCCTGTTACATCTTTCAATCCCTACACTGAGGAGAAGATAAATGACAGTCAGTAGTCATATTTATCTATTGCTGCACCTTAAATAATAGTACAGCCCATTGGAAGGCTCTTATGAACTGATTGATTGCTGGAGTAAATGCATGTAAATATCCCTGGTGCTGTCATTTACACTACAAATATAGTTCGAGTGACCTTATCAAAGTAACATTTGCACACGAAATAGTTGTTGCGGTGGTAAAACAATGATAAGATGATTCTGTAATCACCCATAGCTGATCCCCGAATTGCTGGAACGGTCAGCTTTTAGGTTTGCAGTTTTTAGCATGTCAGCATCTGGCAGATCTTCATACTGGGTCATTTGAGCATGGGCTGTTCAGTTTTATGGTTACCAGGAAGAGGGATTTCCATCTATGCACACAAATGAAAGGGTGTATTGTAGAAGAAAACAATTTTCTGCCCTTACATGTATGACTGTCAAATTGTTGGATTAGGTGATACAGATCTCCACTCTATGAATGACAGAAATAAACACTTCTTTTGAACCTCACATTTTAAATTGACATAATTGATCTCAACTATTATGCTGAATATTTGTGCAGCATTTTTTCAAAAACATGTATTTTGAAAAACAACCAAAGATATATAAATATCTCAAACATCAGAGTAGAACAAAACAATGAGAAATGGGCAAAATCATGGACAAAGTGTAATGTAAGTAACGAATGTTACATCCTGCTGACAATGGCAGGATATTAGCCAAATCAAGTAATTCTTGATTCCCGTGGTTGTGGATGAATAATAGAGTGTAAGTTCTGAGTTTTCAGCCAAACCCTCTGCTGTTAATTTTTTACCACTTTATTCAAATGAGGCAGTGACTTCTTTCATTTTGACAACCATTCTGCTGAAGTCATTAGATTACATGACAGCACTGTGTACAATTTTTTTTTTTTTGCAAAAACTATTCCACCACTGACTGATCATTTTACTGATAAAACATAGAACAATTTTCAGCACAATAACCACACTATTCATATTGACACAGTAAGTCCATATCAGACAAACATGAAATAGGAAAAAGCCACACTGAAAGTCAACTGCATTTGATGAATAGCTGCATGTGACATTTGTGCCTCCGAGCACAGCGGCCTAACTCCTGATTGGCAACGCTTCAAACAGGAACCCGTTAGGATCTCGATCTTGTTAATGGTGACTTAAGCTGAAGAGACGGGGTTGGAGAGAAGGAAAAGTACATCAGCTAATCATGATCTGACGAAAGAGGATCTCCTTTGTCTGGCAGGAGTAAATAAAATTTGTCTGGTAAATAAAATAAAAAACCCTCTACATCCAATCTCCAGGCCAAAATGCATTGTTAACACAAGCGGTGGCTGAATCAGTGCAGCTAATACAGGCAGGAGACAAGTAATTTCCACCACTAACTGACCTACGGAGTCATATTGATTTGGAAGCCAGTGTTGTTTTTTCTACTGATACAGTGACCCTCATTTGTTAGAAAGAAATTCAATTCTTCTTTCTTGGCAGAATTACTGCGATGCATTCAAATGACAGTCTGTGTGTCAAACTATTACTGCAGACACTGTGATTCAGTCAAGTTCAAAGACATTGGCTACAGGTTAGGGCAATTATAGTTTAAGCTGTTAGAATGAACTGTAATAGAAAATGATTAGTGAGGATCATTGACTCAATATGGCTGACTCTGTTGCAATTTCAAGTTTTCCATTCCCTGTGTATATGTATTTGAAGTGTTAGTGTGGTGCTTACTTTTAAACAACAAATACATTAGTCTTTGCTTACTGTTATGCCTTCTACTCTGTATAAGGAAGAGGAGTAATCATAGCTTAATCAAACTATAAATTATGAAAATGTTTAAACAGCGAGAGAGCAATCAGAGCTCCCAGGTTTGGTTGTCTGTTCTGGGGACAGCAAAGCTCTGACTGGCAGTTGGCTCTGCTTGAGATAATTGCATTGTCGACTGCTTTAACTGCCAGAAATACTGTTACTTTAAACTATGTCATATTTATAAATGGGTCTTAAGTTTTGATTAAAAGTGTGCATTGGTTGGGTCGGTTCATCTAACAAATAAAATAGTTTCTCACCACTCGTAGTCAGGCTTGGGGAATAGCGATGCTACAAGTCATGCCTAACCCTGACTAGAGTTACCAGCAGCTTTAAATGCCAAAGCTATTTTCAAAATCATGTAGTATGTATGGGTGGTGCCGTGGTGTGCCGGTTAGCCTCACAGCAAGAAGGTTGTGGGTTCAAAGCCCAGTTGCCCCGGCCTTTCTGTGTGGAGTTTGCATGTTGTCCGCATGGGTTGTCTCTCGGTGCTTCAGCTTCCTTTCACCATCCGAAGACATGCAGGCTAGTTTAATTGGTGTCTCCCAAATTGTTCTTTGGTGTGAGTGGTTGTTTGTCTTTGTTTATACCCTGCCTTTTGCCCAATGTCAGCTGGGATAGGCTCCAGCCCCTCCCGTGGCCCTGTATGCAGGATAAGGGATTGATGATGGTTGGATGTAATATGTCCACTAGCAAGCCATATTTCTTAAGTACTTAATATTGCAACCAAACACTACATCACTATATTTATTTTTCTCTTAAAAGATGACTCAAAAATGGCTCAGCCCAGCAGCAAGTGTAGTTACTGCCTTTTATGTGAAAGCATTCTAAGTTCAGCAAACTTCAGTACATATAAAGTGATAACCCAAAGCCTGACATGCAACATAACATACAGTAATTTAAAGTGTTATCAATGAGCCTAATAAGTGCAGAAGGCCGTTTATGACTTTGCAGTGAATGCTAGAACATTCTGGAGCCAGTGAGTTATGTGTCATGATTATACAATCGGGGTATCAGGTATTGGACCCGATTTAATGAATTGGATTTAATGATGGTGAGGCCGGCAGAGGTTAAAACCTGGGAAGGCAGTACAAACAGGCAAACAAATCCAATAGGTAGCAGGTAAAATCATAAATCTAAAACCCAGATGTGGTACAAGGAAATAAATATATAAGAACACAGAACAAAACACTACGAATGGCCTCTGGGACAGGGACAAACTAGCACTGAGTGGCAAGTGGCCTGGGAGCTTACGAATGGAGCAAGAAATTTCAGGTGGATTGCGTGATGGCTGGACAGAGGCAGAGCAGGAGTCCTAAGGAGGACGATGAGGGGGCAGTGCAGATGAGCGGAGCAGGTCTGTTGGGTGACCAGGAGGCTGGACGTCGACTGCGAACGAGGAGCAGGGGTTGACCAGAGGGTTGCTCCGGGGTAGGAACAGACAGGGAACTGGCTGGTTCTGTGGTAGCCGTCTGGGTGCTGTCTGGCTCTAGAGCAAGGTCAAACAGGATGTGAAGTACCTCAGCCAAGTCTTTAACAACAGTTTCTGAAGTTCCAAAGACAGAGTTGCCTCTCTGTGTTCCTCACAAGGGGAAAAATGTTTGATGCACAGAAGGTCTGAAATAAGGTCATATAGTTCACCAGAAACTGTGTCTACTGAGTCCATGATTGGCCAGTTTTTACTGTCGAAGTAAATACTGGCTAAGAATCCTTGGGTATAGTTTAATAGTTACCACAGTAAGTTATTAATAATCAGTGAAGCATTCATTCTCTCGGTGCGTCGCGGCACGCCACAAAGCAGTGTCATAACCGGAGAGTTGCCATTGGCTTGGCCCGGGGTCCTTTGGGCTTTGATGGGTATCGGCAGGGAACAACTTTAACAGTAGACATGGTTCACTCAGATCTGTGGTTCCCATTGCCGATGCCGGGTGCCCTCAATGTTACTGCTCAGCTACTCGTTTAAATTACTTTAAAGACTCTGTTGGCCGACAAATTAGTGAAAGTTAATTTAAAAGAAAAACTTCTTGGTTGCCTCTTAATCAAAAGATACATAAGTTTAAAGAAGTTATATCTTTAAAATCACTCAAGATTTGCAAGAACTTGTGAAGGAAATTTCCTTCTAGGTAAAGGAAATAGTCGAAGGAAAGGGAACTACAAAAACCTGAATTTTTCCAGGCAGAAAATGAGGTAACAAAGTTCTGGGAGGGCCTCGTAAGAGCAAGAGTAAAGAACGAGAGCGCAAGAGAGTCACCTATATCCGCTTGGTTTGTCACTCTCTGGGGCATATCAAAGTTCACCTTCCTTTGTCTCTTGAGGTTTTTATGTTTTAAGAAACCTTCATTTAAGAGTAATGTCTTAAATAGAAAGTCTATTTGCGTACATTTAACCATGTATCTTTAAACGTCTGTTGTGTTTGTGGAGATTCATTTTATAGGCATCAGTTTATGGTGGTTCTGTCCACCTAGAGGAACTGATAACCTGAAGTTCATGTGAGCTGAGTTTTCTAGAAAATATTGAATTGTCATTTTGATTTCCGTGCAACCATAACTCAGAGTAGAACCAAGGCCTTTGATCTGGCAGGCCCCGTTCAAACCCAGTCCTCTTTTGGGTTTGTATTTGTAGGGCCTTGAGTCAGGCCATTTGCTTGGCAACCCCTTTTCTTTAATGAATGAAACAAAGGAAAAGCTGTCTGGTATGCTTCAAACACAAGGGGTTGTGGACCCAATAATTCATCATCTTTCAACTGAAGATCTCAAACTTAGCAATCTATCGTGCCATCAATAGTAAATACCTCCTTACTGGAGGCAGAGACATGAGAATCTAATACTTTCCATTTCCTCAGTGCAGGTCTGTGTCTGAACAGGAAAAGGCTGGAAAAACAAGCAGCTTTATCTTGAAAATAAATGATAGATTGCCGTTTTTCTCCCTATCCCTACTCTAAGCTCTTGCAAGAGATATCAGACCTTCCAAAATGAGTCCATCCATCTGCCAGGGTGGACAAGGAGAGATGATACTGCTTTCCCCACACACACTATGGTGACAGCCTCTCTGGACCTCATACACATGACTAATAGACAGATGGAAAGAGGATCCTGCAGTGTAATGGACTGCACAAGGGTTAGACTAACATCCATTGGCAGATATTGGCTTTTATTAAAAAACTGATTATGGGCAGCGAGGGTGGTCTGCTCTGGTATTATGCAGTTTATGTAATTGCGTATTTAGATTATTAATCCTGTAATAGTGTCATTAGTGTAGTGGTAATGTTATTTTCCTGTGTTCCAGTGTCCAATAATAACTGCTTGTTGCAGGCATTTCACTGTGAAAAGAACAAAATTTTGGAACACACTGTACTTATATTATTTTTTCTTTTAACACAAACATCCTGTTCCAGTTCCATCCACCCTCGGATATTCCAATGCTTTTAGAAACCATCAGTCTGTGATGCATAATTTATTCCATTTTTGTGATGGAGAGCCTCCCTTTGTTATATCCTCTTTCCCTCGACCTGCCCTGTTAACTGCTGCTTAAATGAATGATTTGCCTTTCAAAATCTGCAGAGAATGAGTGAGGTGCAGCGTTCCAGTCATGTAGGGTGGAAGGAAAAATCTGACTTTTCCAGTTGTATTTACAACTTGAACAGGAAGTAAAGTAACTACGATATGACACGAGCAAGGCATGAACCATGGATGTATTAAAGAAAGCCTGGAGGAGATCATACCAGGTCGATCCACACTTAATATCGCAAACTGCTGGACCCATCAGCCTACTATTTTTTGTGCACATCTATGACTGCTCAAGGACCCTTCATGGTTGTGGTGATGCACAATTTTTGATAAAACTGTTTTATTGACTGAGACTGACGCTTGGACTTTTGTCTTTTCAGCAGTACTTTATGATATATGTTAATGTTAGCATAACAAAAGGCATTTCCTGATATTGGCTAGACTAAAACATGGATGTAAGCAGGGCTTGACATTAACTTTTTTGCTCACTAGCCAATGTGGCTAGTGATTTGATCAGTTTGGGTTTGGGAGGCAGACGCCGTCTCTATATTTAAGAGTAGGCTTACGACTTTCCTTTTTGATAAAGCTTATAGTTAGGACTGGCTCAGGTGAGTCCTGAACCATCCCTTGAACAGGACCAACCTCATCCCATTAATGCATGTTACTAACTCGACTTCTTCCCTTTCCCGTGGTTGTGTGCTTTCTCGTCCCTCTCCTC
>JAPMOB010145248.1:0-12137 GCA_029875015.1 Lepomis gibbosus
TCCCTACACGTGACTACACGACTGATTAACTTTTAAAAGCTTCTTCAGTTTAGTTTTAAATTGTTGATGATTTTGTTCTGTTTTTAGCTCAATAGGCAGCTCGTTCCAGGTCTTAGCTCCCTTGATTGAAAAGGAAGTCTGGCTTAAAGATGTTTTCCTATAAGATATTTTGCAATTCCCTGCAGTTGTATTTCTGGTTGACAATCCAAAGGCCTTTAACAGCTGTACCATCTCACGGAGAGCCTGAGAAGTCTGTCCATTTAATAGTTATTGTTATAAATATTGTTTTATTGTTTAACTTTGTTCAAGTTGAGAAATACACATTTCAAAATGTCATTATTTTCCTTGATTAATTAAGCAAGTAGACACATAGTAGCATTTGTTCCATTATAATCGCAATATGGACAATAATTGCAATATAACTTTTTCTCCAAATCCTGCAGCCCTAATACAGATCATTCAATGGTGAAACTGATCAGGGATCAGATAAATACTACAGCTCAGTGTTTGCTTTCTGTTTAATTGTATTGCTTTCATGAGACAAGTAGGACACCGCCTAATTTCAATGACAGACTACTGAGAGGCTACTTCCACACAGCAATTACTCATATATTTAAACTTTGGAATAATGAAGCTCAGGCATGTGCATCAGAGAAGGATGCATTTACACGTTGTCAAGGTTTGTTAAATAATTGGATTTTAATTCGCCTTGAATGCGTTGTAGATGCATTTTCACTTTAGCATTTTTAGAACTCTGATAACTTTCTGATACATGAAGTGACCAAGTGTAAATGGGGCCTTAGTTGAATTCCTGTTTAGATAACATGGCTTGTTTAAAACGTGTCTGATCGTCTGACTGTTCATGTTGTCTTGCTGCCTCGTTGACCTTTTCTTGTTGTAGCAATGTTGTTGGGTTTCCAAATCTGAACAATTACTTTAAGTACTGCGTCATCTTAACAAATAGAAACAGTGGACAACATTGCAACCAAAGTTGTAACAAACTGGAATGATTCTTTGAATGTGTGATCTTGGAGAGTTAAATTTGGAAGTCACCTCTTTAAAATAATGTTCTGTTATACCTTGACATGATTTGAAACATTGTGTGACTCAAGTCTTAGTTTTGCAACAGCTAAAGACCCTGTGCAGGTTTAGTATCACCTTTCTTATAAAACATAGTCTGCATGCAAAAATATTTTCAAAACCTAAGTTTAAGTTCACTATTAATATGCTGCATCAAACATGTGTAAACACCTTACTAAATTCCCCTCACTCCCTGGACCTCCAATGGAGAAAAATGCAGAATTTCCTGTGGGGTCATATCTGGTGCTTGCACAGTATTTTTGGCATCCCTGCTCTTTCCTGTTTTGAGAGTATTGTTGGTAAAACATAAGAAATAGTCCCACACAGCAACAGGCGTTATCAGAGGTTTAGTGAGACTGACCTGTAATTGACTGTGAGCCTCTTATTGTTTTGGTTCAACCATTAACTGCCAACATGTCCCTTACCCTGTACACCTCCGCCCGACCTCCACATGCACACATGCACTGACCTCCACACGCACACATGCACTCATACACCCATAAAAAAACACTGACTGGGATGAAAGACCATTAATCCTTGAAATTGACAATGGGATTACAGTGTTAAAGAGCATTGCCATCACTATTCTACTTCCTGCCCCCTCCGTGTCATCTGAACTATTTCAAATCCTTTCAAAGGCAGGACTCTGTTGTGGCGGCAGCTCTCCCACTGGGCTCGTCCTCTGAACTGTACGCTGATGTCTAACTTGAGTAGACAGGTTAACTAAGGCAAAAATTAAAGTCTGCACTTCTGGGACTTAAAAGCGGTGTGTTTTAGGGCTCTTTCCTCTTCTAATTGGTGATTGTGGGACAAAATGAAGACGAGAGGATGACTCATATTTGAATTATTCACATGCACTGGTTGTGACACCACCAACCCTGAACCAAGAGGAAGCTGTTGAGACCTGTGGGTTACCACAACACCTGTCTGTTACTGTTCCATCTGATTTTTAACACAAGTGAAAAATAAGTCTGGTAATGTTCTGTATTTTTCTTGTCAACAAATCTTCATGAGAAGACCAAAACAAATGCGCCTAACAAATATTGCCTGTGAATCCAAAGCCTGATGGCTCTTTGTGAGACTCAATGAGCCACACTGTTGTGCTGGATGACATGTTCCCTCATAATGATGAAAAGTAGGAGTCTATTTTGACTCAATCTTGTTACTATAAATAGTACACCAAATGTTTAAAATATAGTCTTCATTTATTTAAGTTGATATGGTGAACTTGTTAGCAAAAAGTTTTTATTTACATATCCAGCAGTTACAGAGCAACATTATCATTCATCTGGAGTCGTGTTTGTTTCACCGTATAAATCTTAGTCCCATATTCACTCTCCTCCTACTCCTGGGGGAAATATCTGGCTCGATATCTGCTAAATGCTCCACTATCTTCACCAGCTAGTTGCAAACTGTGCCTGTCTGCTGTTTTGTGCTGAGCAGTTAGTGTACAGTGGGTTTTTAAAAAGTAAAGTTGTGGGCCTGACAGCTAAACAATTGCAACATGCAAAGATTACAGATTTTGTTGGTACAATTGTAGTCTGAGTAATAATCACGGTTTCACAATTATCACGATTTTTGTTCATTAATTAATTTCTAGTAAATACTAGAAATGAAAAATATTTAATTACATAAACAATTATATTTCCTCCAGGGGAAATTGTTATTAACGAGGGTAATAAACTGAACTGTTATGTTCATCAACTCTCATCCACAGAATGTTCTGTAGGCTGCATCATGAGCCAGATGTTTCTTGATTTACTTTAAAATGTTAAACCATTAAAGTTACTCAGACTGTAAAGACAGAATAACAGCGGTATGAACATTGAAACTGTCTTTTATAAAACTGCACATATTCAAATTCTACACAGTTGATTTCTCTCCTCAAAAACCCTCAAAAGTGATGTATTTAGTGATGAAATAATGCACATAACTTTGTTTAAAAGCAAAAAAACGTTTGGCCGTCAGCCTCTTTCTCCATTGCTGTCCGCTTCTTGAATGAATGCTGCTTCTTTGTGAATGGTCTTATAATCAAGCAGTCAGGGCAGACAATGGAGGCGAGGCGATACTGCCCCTAGCATTCCATGTAGTGCATTGCAATTAGAAATGAACAACCAGAAATGATCTTAATAAGAAGATTGCTATCTCTCCCTTAAACAGCATCTCTGTAACAATTAGTCGACGACGCGTAGATTACGTCGACCAATCGTTGCAGCTCTACTGCTTTGTTTGTTTACGTTGCACTGAAAGCTTGACCCTCACCTCTACGGCATTAATTGTAAGTGACACGTTTGTATCTAATTCCCTACCAACTAACCACGTTAGTTAGTTACAATCAGGTATTATCTGTTACCTTTACTTTGGCATGCAAAGCTGGGTGGTGATCCCGCAGGTGCTGCATCATATTTGATGTAGGTATTTGCTCCAGCAACCTTTTTAACGTCAAGTTTTTGAAGAGGTGATCTTCAGTAATGTCCTGGTCAGTCTTTGTGTACCCAAAATGCTCCCACACTGCCGACTTCTGCCTTTACTTTGGTAAGTTCCACAGGTTGGTCCCTCTGCTAGAGTTTAACCAGCATACAGTAGTAGTCTCCATGTCTCACATAAGCACAACACTTTAAGCCGGTGCACCGCTCGTGTAACTTTGTTTTCATTTTGTGCAAGTTGTAACAGTCCACTTCCGTGCAACAGAAACACTCTGTGTAGCCTTTCCAATTAATTAACCGTGATGTTTTAAAGTGCGGTTAATAGTTTAATCACTGAGTCCCTAATATGAAGCTCTATGAAGCTTAGGGGAAGCTGCAGATTCAAGTGATAATTATTTATAATGTAGGTTCACATCTACAGGCCCTCTTTTCACATCATGACATTGTTTTCATAGTTTCATCGGATGAATTATTATAAAATGATCTATAATAGCTGCTTTAAAGCTTTCATTGCAAAGCACTACAGATTCATTTTGTTGCATTTGCTCAAAGCACAGATGACTGCATCCTCTGAAATGCTACCATTTTTTTTTTAAATGCCTCCAGATAACTTTTAATTCAACCTAGAGTTTTACTTTAATTTTAGTAGAGTAGATGCCGCATTTTTTTAAAACTTGGATTGCCTGCCACACTTTATAATTAGGCTGATGTAATGTAGACAATGCTGTGGGACAAAAATAGTTGGAGTTGGACAGATATGTGAATTAACACAAAAGTGTAAGTAACAAGATACTCGGGCACAGCTGGGCTGCTTTTGGACATCATTTATTTTAGAATTAAGGACAACTCCAGTTTTATTTATGCCTATATCGTAAACACACCGAATACATAATAAACATGGTCCTCTATAAATTTAATTTCAAATCATAATGAGCCATGATTTGCCACAGTCTTAGCTTTCCATATAAAACAGATGTGCTCTAACTTAATCCTGGAACAGTAGATCCAGCAGGACCAAATCCTTGAGGACGGTTTTCTGTCTTTTCATATTGGAAACATGAAATTAAGACGTTACACAAGGAATACACTCTTGGGGCTCCTCTCATGCGGTGTAATGTTACATTTATGGTTTCAGCTCTCACAGGAATCTAATGACATCATCACTGACTCAATTTATGTTGTGAGTCGCTCGGTTGTGTTTGCTACTGCTGCATACACATGTCTCCTTTTACAGTATATAAGCCTTGAACTGGGATGGAGAGAAAATTGTTCACATAACACACATATGTCATCCCTAACTATTCAGTTAACTCCTTTCACTTTAATGCAGTCTGTCAAGGGACTTTCCCCTGAATTCCTTTCCCTTTCATACTTTTTCTATAGTTTATAGCTGACTGGATTGTGTTGCTGCAAGGCCTCCTTAATGTCTGCTAGCACTACAAAGAAGTCTGTGCTTAACATTTTCACCCACAGTCAAGCAAAGTTTTAGTGAAATTATGAAACAAAAAACTATTTTTTGCACAATTCTTTCCACAAGACACAATCTTTATTTAGTTTTTTACTTCCATGACGATGAAGTTACAGAATGTGACATTGTGTGGCATTGTATTTTTACAAACTGAAACGAATACTGATGCAGTACTACACGTGAAAAGAATTATATGCTAAATGTATAATGTGTTTCCTAGACAGCTGGCTATCTCTACTGTTTCTACTCTGTAAAGCGACTTTGGGCTTGGGAAAAGCGCTATACAAATTCAATTTATTATTATTATTATTATTATCAATTTGAAGTCCTACAGTACTTTGCTTGAAGGGAATCTTGACATCTCTCTGATGACTTGGTGACAGGTCCATACATTATAGTGATCACAGCAAAACCAGATACGAGTTTTTCAAGAGACAGATTGACACAGGATAAGGAATTTAATCATGGCAAAAATGTTTCTCTATCACAATGTTCCCGAGCTACTTTAATTTTAACATCCCTAAGTGTCAATCCTTGCTAGCAGATCTTAAGAATACGCCGCATACTCTGTCTTATGTGTCCAGCTGAGTTGAAACCATATGCTATTCTTTTTCATAGGTGAAGATCTGTTTTTTTCTTTGCCAGCTGTCAGCATGAATTCTTACATTAAATCCCAAAGTGTAACTTTACTTGTTGGGATTAAGTGCAGGATGTCACCACAAAACATATTTGACTTGGGTTGGATAATTGTCCATCACTATCTGTTATCTGTACCAGATTTAATCAGCTGCTAAATTACATAATGCTGTTTCTATTTCTGCACACCAGGCCTGGTAATTTGCATTACACAACATTTTGGGATATACACCTATTTTGCTTTGAGTGTCTTTTAACTGAATTTATTGGGAATACATAACAGTCTACATGGTGTGCATCAAGTCAGGCTCACAAAATTGAAATAGATGCATACATTTGTTTCAGCAACATTACACACATGTTCATTTCTCTTTTTTATTTTTTATGTTTTTAGCTCTTCCTGTGGGGATTATGTAAAGACGCCATCCCGGTGGTTTATTATATATTATTGATGCCAAATAAAAAATCATCAAAGGCAAACATTGTTTCTTTCCATCAAGAAAACCATCAAAAGCGGTGTCCCGGAGGCCCAGCGGTTTAAAACACATGCCATGCAAGCATAATGATGTGGGTTCAACTCTGGTCAGAGGCTGCTGTTGCATGTCAACCTTGTTTTTGTTTTCCATATTTCCTGTTGCTCTTTATTGTCATGTATTAAATTAAAAATTATAAAATAAGGGATAAAAGGTCAAGAATGCTGCATTTAATAACCGTAGGATGAATAAATGTCAGGAAATTCAGGAATTTGTTTGAAAGTTTCTTTTTTTGTTACTTTTTTTCTTTTAATTTTAAAGTCTGTTGCACCCGATGTCCAAAAGAGGTCACGCATTTAACATTTCTTGTACAAACACGGAAGTCACGTTAACGGCTCACTGGTGTTAACCATACCTTGTGAAGGCTGCTAACTGTACTAGCTAAATTAGTACTAGTTAGCACTCCTTTTAGCTGACTCTACCCAGACTGGGAGCTTACCGGGAAAGTGCTAAGCAGGGCTCTCAAGTCTCACGCATTCACCATGAGACACACGCGTTTTAGCCAGGTCACACGCTCACAAGTTCAGAGAGAACGTCCTCAAAGTTATCCTATATTTAATTAATGGACGATCATTTTGTGCCTAGTTCATAGCCTTCCCTGTAGCATACTAAATGCCAGAGCCGTTAAGCCGATTAGCAATTAAAACGTGTTGTTTCCGGGTAAATTCTGTGATCCCGCTGCAAGCACATTCGTTACCAGGCAATACGGATGCACGTGCACATATGGAGTGGAAGTCGGAAGCGCAAGACCCGATTAATGTTTATTTTTTTAGCATTTCCATTTTACGATTCCTGGACAAAATCACTTGCCTGGGATCAGCAATAGTGAGAGCAGCTGATGTCAGGGAGTACAGCCCAATGCGTGCTAAATGATTATTGATGCAGTGAAAAACTCTCCAACCTCTTTGCAACCACAAGCTTTGGCTTTTTTAGACTGTGGTGAACAAAGAAACTTAGGCCCATTCAGATCAATAGCATCACTGTGTAACACCACTGCAAATGGACTGACTGTCTTTTGTAGTTTTAACAACTCCAATAAAGTGACATGTATTTTCTATAGCTGACCACTTCATGTCAATTTTAGTAGTAGCTTTCTTCCAGTTAAACTTTGATCTATATAATATCAGTAGTTTACATTGATCAGCTTTATAGTTTTGAATCAGGGCTTTCAATGATTAGATCAAGTAGCTTGTGAAAAATAAGATTTAATGTCTTATTTCAATGTGTCAGATATGTATTTAAAAAACTTTTAGGTAAATATAAAATATATATTTAGGTCATAATTCTATATATAAAATCTGCACTCCCTGACATAGTATATAGACTTTCACATCGAAAAATAGCCAAGACTGAGGATTCCGAAAGTCTCATTTTAAAAAAGGCACAAGATTACGACAAATCCATATTTAACCGCGATAGTCCTGCTTCCTAGATCAGCAACATGACCTAACCGTTCTATTTTGAATCTAGGTCTATCCAGGCCACTTCCACAGTGAAATCAGAGCAGCATGTGTGTGAGATGTGTGTCAGCAAGCTATGCGTTGAGAGAGCTGGCGTCATTTATCAGTCTACGCTCGGGGCCACTGGGAGAACGAAACTCAACCGGACACCGGAGCTTAAGCCGCACAGGTGTCTATATGTAAACTGCCAGCTGTTCCTGACATGCAACCCCGCCATTTAGAATCTGTGGGTGTCACCTGGGATAATACAAGTCAATTAATTGATTCAGTTCATTGTTATAGTGCAGTAGCCTAGTGTTATTTGGAGTTTGGAAAAGTCTTCAGTGTGTGAAGATTGTTGGAAAGTTTGTGGAACTCATTAGGCTGAGCTGAGGTGCTTCAAAGAATGAAAATATCTAAAGGTGTTAGTTATTTTGAACGTATTTGTTCTTTAACATTTATTTAACTAGGAAAGCTACATTAAGATTTATTTGTTCATTCTTTTCAAGAATGTCCTTGCCAAGAAAGGCAGCAACTGCAGTGAGTAGCAACATTAAAAATACAACAGTATAAAAAAGAATTAATGGTAGAATCATAAATAAAACTGCTGATTTACATAAAAGATGACAGAAAGAAAGAAAGTCTAAAGCTGTGACAGATGGTGTGATTTCTGCCTTTCATCCTAAGCGTGAATTCTTGTGAATTTGTGTCTATTCACATCAAACAGCTAATGTACCAACTCTGCGGTAGCTGAAAGCTAGCTTGCAATGAACGCTGTTTGTGGTAGTGTGTTTGTGTTCAGCTTAATCTCTGACTTGAATAAAAATAAGACCCATCCAACAAAAATAGATGAATTCTAATATACCCCCATATACTGAAGAAAATATTATTGGTAATGAAGTATAGTAGTTTCTATGTTCATTTTAATGCATTAAAATTCCTGAACAATAGCACACAAAATGATCAAATTTACAGTGTTCTAATTTCTACAAGCTTGAATTTTTACTTTGTCTGCAGACACCACTATTGAAATGACATGCCACTGATGCATATGTATTTTTGACTTAATAAATTAAATCAATCAAACCATTTCAAACAACATTTCATCCCAAACAACGTTTTGGAGCCAAAATCAGTACAGCTTCAGCTCCACCTACTCTTCAGTGACCATAAAATGCCCAATGTACAGTATGCGATGAAATATCTGACATGTGGCATACAAAAGCAAACAAGTAACTTTCAGTCTCACCATCACGTTTCAGTTCAAAGTAAAGATTAATAACAGCAGGAATAACAAGGCCCTCCGTGAAACTCCATCTCACGCTCAACTGACCCAGCACAGAGGAAATGTAGTTTGGATGGTCTGAAAAACTCCCAGAAGTGCAGTTGTCCCACTGGGTCCCACCGCTGTGCAATACAGTAGCCTACTGTGGAGGCTCAACCAGCTCTGTGTTCAAGAAGTCATGTGCCATTAACATTTCAGCAGCTTTGTTTTATATTGCTTTGGGGATAGAGTTTGGGCGAGGGGGGTCACATATGCATGTGGTATGTCTTCTGACCTGTCCTCTTTCACATTAAGTCACATGTTGTGTTTGCTTGTGGTTCCGTTAAATATTTTTCAGAGACAGTTGCCATATCTGAAGAGGATTATGTGTTAAGGTTAAGTCAATGTGGTCTATGGTGGGGAAATATCCCGGACCACAATGTGCCATCTGTGCTTTTCACATACTCTAAGAGTTTGTGTTGCTGGGTTACAGGATTTTCTAATATCACAAATCTCATAATAATCCCATTTACTATATATTAATTACAGTATTATTAAAACTAAAGCTTTGGTAAAGCTAAGTTTCCATCTATTTGTCTTTTGAAATTTCACACACAAAAAAACTAAATGCTAAATAAGTGCGTTTCCATCAACTTTTTCTAATGCAATACTTTAAAATGCGCATAATAAAACATTGATGGAAACACAGCTACTGATTGACTCATACTGACTGACTCAACTGGTTTAGCTACGTTACATTTTGTCTTAATAAGCGCAGTTAACTAACATTTTAAGACCATGTGGAATCAAACACATCATTGCAAAGACGCGTTAAGCCACATCTTGCCTTTTCCAGATTGATGGCAACACAGACTAATTCTTCCTCTTTGAAACCAAACAAGCACTAACATCACAGAGAAAGCAGAAGGAGCCATTATCTAAATCTGTGTGAGGCCCCCTTTCCATAAGTCACGCGTGGAGGGGTTAACTACTCAGGTTGAATGTGAACCAGAAGTGACTGTTTCAAAATGAGAGACAATCAGAGGAGAAAAGCCACTTGTCTCTCATTAACACACAACCCTTGATGGCCGTTTCTGGAGTGCATTCACAGCCACCTGTTGACCTTGGCTCCGCTCTTGGCCTTATCCTCTCCCAAGGGAGTCTGCACGCACCAGGTGTTTCCCGTTGCACGTGATGCATCTCTACTGTATCACTGGAGTAATGCTCTGTCTTTATTGCCCTCTTTGCTGGAGCCAAACAATATGTTTTTGACACAATTCTCTGAGACTAAGCCAGCGTGCCAAGGATTTCACATGTTTCATTGTAAAGGGCCTCCTGATCAGGGTTTATCCCAGCCCGCAATATTGGGAGACTAGACCACAGGAAATCCCTAGTGAGCATGAGCACACAACTCCTATTCAGCACAGCGACTAGAAGCTTTATTTTTGTACAAGGGGGTGCCACACACAAATACAGAGCAGAGTATGGCACGTGTGTCCTTATGGCATCGCACGCAGACAGGCATGCGCTTTGTGAATAATGAGTTCATGGGATCACGGCTGGTTTGGCTTCAGATAAAGCCATTTACTCTCTCAGAAAGTATATTTGGTTTTTAATTTATCTAAGCCTACATAACCACCTGATCAAGCCCCTGATTCACAGAAGGCTTTGGCGACCTACAGCACAGGGCTCATGCATGGCGGCACATATAACTCGCCCAATGTTGTTCTAACATCCCTGAGTGTGAGGTGCAGCAGTGTGTTGAGCGGCTAGAAAAGCACTGAGGGCTCAGTCTCTGTGAGACAAATCAACAGTGCGAGAGACGGTTTTCAAGAAGAAAAAGAAAAATCAGAAGACAGAAGGCAGCAACAACAGTCTGAAACAATAGTTTGGCTCCGAGCCCTCTCCAGTTGCCTCAAACATTGATTTAAAGCACATATTTTCCATTTGTTTCTCGAGAGCCCCATTTCCTTCAAGTCTCAGTGACCTCCCCTCACCCCCAGCATCTCTTTGCTTTATTAGCAGTAGGACAGCCCGCCTCTGTGCTAGCGGAAGCCCGTTCAAATGAACAAGGGAAGGAAGCCAGTGTCCTCATCACAATGCCAGCTGCTTCCAACTTAATTTGTCAAACTGTTCCTTTCAGCAAATTTAATTTGGAGAGAGATACAGATGATAATTCACTGACTGCTGCATCTAGTCAGGCTACAGTTGAGGATCGAGCTTTTTAGAGGGACAGGAAGTTAAGAAAACCAGTGGCCTCCCAGAAAACCAAGAATTTGTGGGAAATTGGAAGGTCTTCATATACGTTTGTATAACAGGAAATGGAATACCTTAGTCTTTTTTGCCTCAAGTTTACATAGGGCTGTTGCACATATGATGACAGAAGTTGACCTGAACTTTACTGACTGGGTTTGTGATAGAACAGAGCTGGAAATTATAATATAAACAGGAATTATGTGGTCTGTATTGGTGCAGTTCAGTGCAACAGTGTCAAGAGGTTGAGCCTGTGTGCCTCGAGTCCACTCATGAAACCTGAGGCATCTGGGAAAAGGCTCTGAGCACCTCTACTTTGTGTGTGATCATGGTGGTTCCACACAACCGTTTTAAATTGCATTATCACAGACTGCATGGCTGCTGCGAACCCATTGATTTACAGCCTTTTTTTTTGGTTTTCTTGCTGGATACAATCTTACAGAGGTGCAGAGTTTGGCAAAGTGTTTTTCATTACCATTACAGGTTCAAGGCAGAAGATTGAATCTTGCAAAGGAATAAGACTTAATCCATTTTCCATAGCTGGAAGATTGACTGTATTATTTTTTTTGGCAAAAAGGACACACAAGCTTTCAAATGGTGGCTAATAGGTGTCTCTATTGTAGATTGGATGTCGTAGTGTTATAATTTCAATAGCTTTGAGGTTTTGTGCTGCCATATCTCCCAAAAAGTCATCATATATGCTCCTAATTTATTCATTATAGAAAACAAAGTGGATAGGAAACTCAAAGAAATATTTATACAAATACAACTCTCTGATTATCCAAAGAAGGTTAAAATCAAGGGCAACTAGACTTGGTTCCCTTGTTTCATAAAATGTCCAACTTTTCATTTTGCCCTCATATGCGACACAGATCTGATGATTTCAATCAGAGTGAGCAGCAATTCAGTTCCATTCTGAATTACATTAACGTGGTTTAACAAAGGCATGTTACTTTCTGTTCAAGTCTTTATTTGCCAACACGACGCAAGTCGCCTGGAATTCGTTTTAGTGATTTGGCTCATTCAGGACAGTACAAG
>JAPMOB010145473.1:0-23619 GCA_029875015.1 Lepomis gibbosus
ATCCATCCATCCATCCATCCATCCATCCATCCATCCATCCATCCATCCATCCATCCATCCATCCATCCATCCATCCATAATACGTATCCTTAAAAAGTTGCGGGGGCCTGGTGGCCCATCCAAGCTGACATTGAGCGAGAGGCGCTGACACATGATTATAAACAACCATGGGGAGAATGTGCAAACTTGCGAGTCAGTGGGGTTTAAATTTTACACATGAAGTTCAGTTCCTTGTGTGGAACAGTAGAATGTCTTTTGTGGCTTTGGAGGGAACTTTCCAAAGAAAAATTACTTTCTTATTAGGGTTCTCTGTAAGTAGTACAGTAGCAGGACAGTGTAGTATCATCCTGCGTCTAGACACAATTCTTTAAATGGTCTTTACGGCATTTTTTGCTTTTATTTACAGCAATAGAACATTATTGCTATAAGAAAGTGTTACTGAGTTAGAGTCAGAGATGCTCACAAGTCTCTAAGCCAGAGTCCAAGTCAAGTCTCAAGTCTCTCGTGGTTATAATGAATGTTGTATCACCTGCTGTGTTCAAACCAGGTTGCTTATTAAACTGCATAGCTACAAGAGATTCTGTAACTGTAACCTGTTTTTCACTTACAAAGCACAACCATGTAATGTGCAATGCAATTAATGACAGCTTAATAAATACTGTAAGTCAACACCAACCGCAGGCTCTCAAACCAGTTTAATGTTAACTACATAAAAGTGTAATGTTACATGATCAACAATAAACCTGTAACCTCTTTGCAGCCACAGTTAATAATTAAGCAGATACCTACATTGTTCACTAGTCCCAAACCTCGAGTTTGAGTCAACTCTGGCATCTTTTGAGGACTAGTCTCAAGTTGAGTCTGAAGTCACTGTGTGCGTGACTTGAGTCGGACTCGAGTCCGAGTCTCAAACTCGAGTCCCGGTCTTTGGTTAGAGTATTAGGAAACTTAAAACAAGGGGTTACCAAACTACTCTTTCAGGAGGCGAAAGTGGGACAGACAGTCTACCCTGGAAGGAGTTAACAGTGTTTCACTTGTTGTATTAAAGGTGCCAGAAGGACGTCTGCAACGAATGGGGAAAAAAGAGAGCCCAAGAGAGAAGCTTTAGCCTGCTTAATTTTTGTTTTGTCAGTTTTTAAAAGTTACAGAAATGGTTAGACGCAGCCTTCCTATTCCCACGTCAGAAAGGTGTAGATAGAGGCAATTTTAGAAGCCAGTCAAACATCTGGAAGGCACTTTAGAGAAAGTATGGATTAAATCCATTTCTTCTCTACTTGTTCTAATCAACCCCCATCTTAAGATTTTACAGAACACCTGCTTCTCTCTTCTAAAATGCACAGGAAGAGTGTTGCATACGTTTTCAGGCAATGTGATTCATTACTCCCCCTCCAGCCTGAGTTAGACTCCTTTTTCTCTAAGAATCTTTTGCAAGTTGCTGTCAGTAAAATCCTTTCATTTAAACCATGGGCTGTTGATATTAAAAGGCTTTGGCAGGAGACAAGAGTTCTAATTCCAGGCCGATAATGGGCTGCAAGCAGCTTTGGCGGGACTGAGGCCTCTGTTTGATGATCCCTGGTGGTTTGTCCTGGGTGCTGCTTAGTCCTTACAGATGTTGGGTGGGTGATTGTATCACTTTGGCCAGTGCCGAGCCTATCAGTTCGACACCTCGTTAAAGACCCGGCTTCCGAACCCACACACCCTTGCTGAGTTCCCGTTCCAGTTTCACTCAGCCTCCACCGCAGCGCAAGCATTCAGGGTATTTTTCATGCCTCAGCTAGAGGAATAATGCTCCAGAGAGGCTTGACTCACAAGTTTTATTATTCTACTCAAGTTTTTAAAGTAGCTCTAGCTATAGAGCAATGCCAGCAGTGGTGTACAATCCAGCCTTTTTATTCAGTGGCCATGATCTCCCAGCTTGTTGGTTTGTGTGTGTGTGTGTGTGTGTCCGTGTTTTAGCCCTCAAACTATGTAAAGTGCTGTATGTCCACATGGACAGAGGATTAGACTCCCTGTCTGGCTTTGACCTACACATGTTCCGCTCCGGTTCACTTCACTCTCACTGGAAATGGCTGCCACTCATGCCTCTCTCTCTCGTTGCCTTTCTATTTGTCTCTCTACCTCACTCTCCCACGCAGCACTCCCTGCTCTTGTTTTCCCTTATGTGAAGCCCTGATCCGTCTCTTCCCCTCACTGTGGCCTCTTGTGGTCTCTCACTTGTTACCTCCCTACCTTCCCTGCCCTCCCAGCCCCGATGGTGGCCCCGGTTATGTTTGGGTTTGGTTCGCTCACGGTACGGGAGCGGGGCACATTGCCAAGACTGTACTGTACCTCTGAGGTGCAGGAAAAACTCTTTTTTTTTGTCTCGTTGTTTCCATATGAGCTGTTATTGTATGGCTGTAAGTTGAAGCTTTAGCAAATTAGCAGGTTTATTTCTCACAACCTTCCTGGTGTTTTCCATCTTGGCAGACAACATTTTGATTTTATTTTCTATGACAATAAAAAAAAAGTGAAAAGTTTACATGACATTTTTCTGACAGTTGAATGTGTTTGTTTCTGTCCCTCTCTGTTTTTCCCCGCCTCTCCTCTCCTCATGCTGCTTACTCTTACTCTGCACATTTCTCTTTCTCTTCTTTGTTCTTTTATTTCAGTCTCCAATGTCATTTTATTTCGGGTTATGCTGGCTGAGAGCTGCCGTATTTCAAAGGGAGCAGATGGCCCGTCGTAGTCTCTGGTCACCTGAGAACTGGAGTGATTGCTGTGCTCTTTGATCCCAGCACTTTCGGCCTTGATGTAATTAGCACTGTTGTTCTAATATACATTTGTCATGCAGCAAGCCTGAGACCATTTCTCACCTTCACAATTCTGTCTTTGATTTATGCTGCCTTGTGCTTAGGAGGATTATTTGACAAGCTTTTAATGCCTATTTTTTGACAAAGTAATCTTGAAAACAGACATGAACAAACCTGAAACCAGATCTATTTACTACAACAGATCTTGGTGACCTCATCTAACTTTTTTTGTGGTTTCAGGTTCTAGTTTTATCTTATGGTTAAAAGAATAAAGAAGTCTTGGTGGCCAAACAAAGTCTTGTGGCCAGAGTTAGTCCTTGTTGTTGCTGCTTGGTCCTCGCTGCAGCAAGTACAATATTCTGTGCTATAAAATATAAATGTTTGATGGTATAGAGCATGTTATACTTCACAGCTACATTGATATAGTTTTAAAATTAGCAAAGTTGTGACAAACAGAAATTCTCTCAGGTGGAGAACTCTCTGACCAAGACTTGGCTCTGTGTCTTATGCATCCTCATGGGGCACCAAGCCTTAAGCGCCTGCTTTAGGAAGCCATATAGACTGTACTAAGCTACACAGGTTATTGAGGATTGTCAGCAGACAGCAGTCTAGCTAAATGTTTACCTCCAGCATCGGGGTCAAATGCAGGTCTGGAAAAATCCTTTTGCTGCGATTTCAATTAATTGTTGGATTAACAGCGCCTGGAGCCCAGACAGTCAGAGTGCAGCAATTTGTGACCTGTCTGGGGGTCAGTTACGCCTGATCTGTACCCTCTTTGGCGGTATGATTTGACAAACCTGTCAGTGCACATGAATGAGAAGAAAGAAAGAAAGAAATGTCCCAAAATAACACAATTCTTGTCGCTCTACCAAGGAGTGGGTATCTCGTAACCATTGGTAACCGCTCTACAAACAGATAGGCCTAAATCAGCTGCTTGCCATCTGAGACAGCAATGTCCCAGTGGACCAGAACCTGTCGGAAAGAATCTGTCCGCCGCTCGGAACAAAATGAAAAACAGGAGCTCTCCTAGAGACGTATCCTGACAGGTATTCCCCTAACGAAGGAAATGTCCAAGAAAGCTTCATTCATAAAGAGTAGTAGCAGCTTTACAAGTCCCCCTTCATCAATTTCTCTTGCTTAAACTTCATTTTAAAACAGCTTTAATGCTTTCTACTAGAGCCATATTAGTATATCAGAACAGGACTACTCTTATCAAAACCTAATAAACCAAGATTCCTTATACTATTTGATTGGTGCTCCCAGAAAACTGTGAGAGACCACTACAAAATACAGAACATACCAGTGGGTTTTATTGGAGTGGATTTAAGAAGAATAGGAATCACAAGTGTGTGGTCTTTTGTAACTTAAATGTAACAACACGGCCAGGGTAGGGCACGCTGGTGCACCTGAGGGCTTATGAATTATATAATTCATGTCTGGAAATTAACTTGGATCTGATGCAAAAATGCCCTCAGTCTTTATTAAATGCGATTTATTAGGCATGGCAAGTGTTTTTCCCTTTTTCTGTCATTTTCCTTTTTCTTCATTGAGTTGTCAAACATTCATGACTGCAGGCCACTGTAGGTAATTTAGACTTTCCAGATTGTTCTGTACAGATAAAGCATGAAATTGTTCAGTACTGTGGTACAGCTGTACTGTAGACTATGCATGTGAGTTTAACCCAAAGTCAGTGTATTAGTTCAGCCCTACTGCCAGACAAGAACGTCCAGTGCTTGGCCGGCACCTTGACATTTTACTCTTTGGGTCTTTGGAGTACTGGCAGCTTCTCCCAAGCTGCCGGTACTCTCCCCTGCCCTCTCCATATCAGGTTCTCTGGGTGCTACGTGACGCTCACCTGTTCCCGTTCTCGCCTGAAGAGAAGAGAAGCTTGGGTACCTTTTAAGCAGCTGTGTTCTAAATGTAGCTCGTCACTGTCACTTGTTGTGAACCGACTAATCACAGCCTGGATGGGTTGGGACGTTTAAAAATGTTGACAGATAAGTGTCATTTACTCTGGGGACGCTGGGGACAAGTCAGAATCAGAATGTCTCCCATCACTTTTTAGGGATACTGGCACCTGTTTTTTTCCACTTCAAGGACTGAGAACGTCAGTAGTGGAAACCTGTTCAGTGACATGTTCTTCACATCCAATGCAAACATTCTTAAAATGACCACTTTCTGTAATATCTGTGGATTGCAACAGTATGGTTGTGGTTACAGAAAGATTAATGATTGACTGTTGTTAATTTGAGGCAGAGGCTAGGCAACTAAAACACTTGGTTATGGAAAGAGAAATGGTGATGATCTTCTCTGGTTTGAATTTGGCTCACTTTTCATAAATAATGGTTCAAATCAGATACAGGTCGGAATTTTTGAAGTGCGACCACAGTCTGGACAGTCGGATCGGAATTCATGCAACTCTGAAAAAGCAAAGGCTCCAAAGATCCATAATTAAAAACAGTTATTAAAAACAGACACTTTCCTCTTTGGCCTCCTTTTGTACTTCCGTACGACAGCGTGCTGCGTGTGACGTCGTATTGATCTTTTTAGGCCATGGCCAGTACACACTGGAGTCTGATATGGGGCACATTCAAAAAAATAATGTAAACAGTGAATCACAAAACTCGGATCTGGGCAAATCAGAATTGAGCATTATGGCCTTGGTGTCCGTAAATGGGTGTCTGCAGTTTACAACTCACATTTCAGGACTGCAATGCCATGCGATTTCTTCATCTGAAGTACATTTTTTAAAAACCTGTTGGCATTTAGCAAGTAGCCAACACCTTCCAGGAAGTGCATTAGGTATCTGTGCATCTCCATTTATTTATTTTTTTCCACTGCATTTTTTTACCTGAATGTTCTCAGTAGGAACACATGTCAGACCCTCAGGGTGTTCCCTGTCCGCACAAGTTACTCTGCCTGCTGCAGATTGTGTCAACAAAAGCCTACAGGCAAAAACAATCCCCCTTCATTCTCTCCTTCACTGCCCCTATTAGACTCCCTTCCCTTCGTCCCAACCCCTCGTCCTTCACTCCTCACCTATGTTCCTCTCTATCTACTAATTTATGATCTCATCTCAAGTCAACACACAGATTCAGGTGTGTGAAAGACTCTTTGTTCACACTCTATGGAGCCATTGTCCTCCATTAAACCAACTCATTTCACTCTTCTCTCGCTCAGCTCCGTCTTCAATCTGTATTCCAATCTCAGAGCCGCTCGGAGGAAGAGGGACCTGAGATTCACCTCTCACAAATCTCCACAAGTCTTCCGCTCACTTTACCAGCAGATGGTTTGGCTCTTATTCCGTACGACTTCTCTCCATCCTCGCACGCTGGGAATCTTCACGCTTGCAGCTCGGGAGGAAATCCTGTCTTGACGTTTGTCTCACAGTAGGAGCTCACCCATCAATTACGCTGTTGTAAATCCAATCGACACTGAACTATGCCAGACACGGATGCTATTAATCAAAGGGCCTTGGAAGGGAGGCCTGCGCTTCTGTTTTTTTCTTGCATAAATACTACCTTTTTGAAATTAGAAAGGAAGGTCAATCTGTTGCACTGCTAAACACATGTATTAGACGAATGAAACATAGCATTAGAGGGCAGATGCTACTGTCTTGATGACACTTTTATTTGCTTTCAGGTAAATAACAAAGAAAATTGATGGTGTATTTTACGAGTTGTTTGTCTTTCTCTTCTGACAGTGACTCACTGAGGTTTTTGTTCAAGGTGCCCCCTGTCAAAAGCCGCTGCCTCAGGGTGTGTGTAGGCACGTGTGTGTATGTAATGCCGCTGCTCGTGGTTCATGTGTGCGGTCAGATTGGGAGGAGGACCAACATGCCACCAGTGCTCTGATGTTTATCAGCCTCATGTTGAAATGAGACACGGCGCTGTGTTCAGGCTGTTTGCTCTGATGAGATAACACGCGAGCTACACCGCAAACACAAGCCTCCGAGCCAGTTGATGTTCGAGAGCTCTGATACCGATCTGATCTGTAAGTAACGAACAAAGTGAAAAAAAGGATGAGCTCGGTTCTATTAGGAGCTTGTTTGTTTTTGATCAAAAGTCAAATGAGTTGTTCTTTTTGTAGCGTTTATTAGCACTCACTGCTTGAACTTTTGGCTAGTTAATTGGATCGGAAGCAGGACAAAAAAAGATGGATGCAAAACTCAAAGATAGGTAGGAAATGAAACAGGAGATTCAGGTTTATTATCTCCAGTGGGATGGGATGAGCCTTGAACTGTAAGCTAATTCATTGAGTTGAAGTCGCTGGGAGATAAACCTTCAATAACTATTTACACACCGTGCATGCATGTTTGTCTGTGTGTGTGTGTGTGTGTGTGTGTGTGGACACCTGGCACGGGTCACAGCCCTTTGCTTATCAGATCTCCTCCCCCTCTCGCCGCATGTACGCCACTCAGCAAGCAGCGATGCTTGTCCCTAATGCTGTCGGCCCGTCTGTGACCCTGGAGAGTTAAGGATTATCTCCTCACCCAGACTTGTTGCTGATATTGGCATTGTACGCTGGGAGAAATACAAAATCTAATTGTGATTTAGAATAGGTTTTTATAGTATAATCCAGATGATCCCGGATTTAGCCTGTTCATTGACATTTGCTGATATCTTGCATGCGATGTCATCAAAAGTAACATGCTCCCTCTCCGTGCTTTTTTTCCCCCTACCATAACATGTTTCTTGAACTTTATTCAGACCAAATTTGGATCACTGTTACTCGACACTACATGAGGGCATTTCTTTACTCTTAACTCTTTTTTACTTCATAACTCTTAATAAATTCTTTCACTATGTTCCATAACTATGTCATATTGAAATCATATCTATATGAAATAATATAACATGACAAAATATAATTAGATATAATATAATATATATAATATAATAAATACAATTAATTAATGGATGTTTTGTTTTGCACTTACAGGAGATTTTGGAGGGACATGTTAAGTGGCGCTCTACTCCCCCATCATCAAAACACCAAATGAGAAAATGTACTTTGGAAGAACGCTGTTCATCCCTCCAACAGACTTCAGAGAATCCCTGAGACACTTGGCATGCTCCTTTGAATTTGTCAATATCAGAAGAAATATTCCTTTATTCATTTTAGCCCTATCACCTAACCCTATCTTGGAAATCAAGCCAAAATGCAACACCAACCTTACTTGTTAAAGGTGAGACTAACAAATGCTACATTTGTACCAAATCACAGCCCAGGGCCTAGGCCATAACATTTTCCCTTTCCTGTATAAAGTTTAAAGTTGAGTCTGCTCCTCATGTCTTCTATTATCTCGCCTTTAAAGCTTTGGGGTGCAACATAAATTCTGTTTTTTTCTCTTCACCTGCCTCAAGTTAATATCCCCAACCGTTCCTCTCCATCGAACAAATATTCTCCTTCTGCACTTCTGGTAGCTTTTTTTTTGGGCTGTTATCTGCAGCATAGAAGCTATTTTCTCAGGGACAGAGCTCTCTAAGCTTTTTTTTTTTTTTTTTAATAATGGTGTGTCTTTTAAGGTGTCGTCTCTAAAGTGTGTACAGTGGTAGTTGTCTCTCTATTTTACGTTAATCCTTCATGATTTGATTCTAATTCTTCAAACTCATCATTTGGTTTGTCAAACTTTATGTGCCGGTAATCTCATCTAAAACTTGGTCTAGCAGCCATAATTACACACGTAAGATTGTACCAAGGTCTGAAACACTAGAAAAAAGATTACATGACATGTGAAAAATGACTTGCTGTAGCTTCAGCGAGTGTCGGTCCATTAGGATTAAACCCTGCAGCAGTGTCACAACCCTCTCAGCGAGCAGGACCAGGCTATACAACAGCTCCTGGATCACTTCAATAATTCATTGTTCAGGAGGAAAACCAGCAGCATGCACTGCCAACCTGACCTTAAACACCATGTAATCGCAGAAGGGGGTGCAGAGAGGGGCGGTGGTCAGTCTGGGAGGAGGACAGTTGCACTCCTTGTTTATAGGTCAAAGGGCTGTCATGTTGTCTGACATATATGAAACCTTCTTCCACTAAGCTATAAGCTGCAGCAGGATTAGAACACCATATATCTCCACTTTCATTGTATGTCTTGGGGATGGATTTTCAGTGGAATTTAAAAGAATTAAACGTTTTTCTTCAGCCACCAAATGACCCGCTTGTAGCAGGACAGAGGTACAGTCTTGACAAGTATAAAGAGCCTTTGTCTGTTTTCTGTGTATAGGTCAAAATTGACAAATGGCTGCCCTCAGGGAGCTTCTTTCATGGTTAAAATGCATAAAGATTATTATTGCGCCATGTTTCCATAAATCAAAAATAAAGTTTCTTTTTCTCAGAATGCATTAAAACGTGACAACTTCCCAAACAGTAACAGCCGGTAGTGAATACTCATAATATAAAATCCATCTGTGAATTTGGAATTTCGACAGAATCAGTTTCACTGTTTACACAAAACTGTTCATCCGATATAACGAAGAAAATATGGAAATAAATCAAAGTCGTTGAAATAGAAAAATATGGGTCAAGATCTAAATGAGCTGCAGGCCTCTTCTATTTGGTGCGCATGTGACAAGAGGCGCAGCTGCATTTCTGGAGCCACATTCCAAAGAAGGGAACGTAAACCTTGTATCAGGTCAGAAGTCCTTTAGTTTGTTTGTAGGTTTATTTTTAATATTGTGTGGTCTTATTAAAGCTGATACTAGTGCACACGTAAGATCAGAATGTCTACTTTGCAAAATGTTGCTTCTTGTTGATAAGTGATTAAAGTTGAATGGAAACAATAATCAGTAGTCAATTAATTGATTCATCAATCAACAGAAAAATACTATTTTGGTAATCAATTCCTTGTTAAAGTAAAACATTTTCTATTAAATACTTTTAGGATTTGCTGATTTTCTGGATTTTACCTGACAGTAAACTGAATGTATTTGGATTTTGGAGTGTTGGTCAAAAAAAACAAGCAATTGTATGACAAATTGTGATGGGCATTTTTTCACTAATTTCTGACATTTTATAGAACAAAAAAATAAGTTAATCTTCACATTATAGCAATCAATATGGAAATAATCATTAGATGCAGTCCTAAATTAAACTCATCATGTCGACGGTATTCATGATTTGCTCTCTGGTCCTCCACAAATGTGGAAGAGATTGTTATTTAGTGATCTGGCTCTTGGAAATCATGTTTCTGAACTTATTCTTTAAGCTGTAGAAAAATTGGGAAAGTTTATAAAGCCATGGTTCCATGTGTCATAGCACATCTTCTGGACGATATGGTCAAAAATGTTACCACGATAAAAAGTTTCACGATAAGTATCAAATCGTTATATCTTTTGAGTTTAAAGGCTGAGTTTTGCTCCTCAGTGAAAGTTGAAGAAACCTGATGGTTAATTGTGGTTTAAACTTTTCTTTATGGTCAGAACATGGCGAACATTTGATTCCAAACAGTGGATCACTTCACAAATCTGAGAGAGAATATTCAAAACATTTATGATAAAATCTTTTTCAACAAATATGCACGGATAAAATTAAGTAAAAGCTTTTTTTCTGTCCTTTTTCCTCAAAAAATAAACATCTTGGTTAAAAATTTAGTCCTAATTTGTGTATAATTCAGTGAATCAAATCAAACAGTGAATTGTTTTATTGTCCAGCCCTAATCGTAATGTGACACAATCAGCTACAGCCACTACTATGCACCTATCCCAGTAAGGCAGAGTCATTTTTCATCTTCAAACCTTCACAACTAAAAACACATGGTGTGGGAGGTGTTCTGAAACTAGTCATGACCAGAGATGTGTCACACCAGAAGCGTTCTGTGTGCAGAAATTTATGACGTTCACATGTGAGTGTTTCAGGTAAAGCACTGTGATTTATTTTTTTTTTATGAAGGATACAAACCAGACTGCAGCAGTTTGGTTGATTTGGAGCTTCACAGTTTGCTGCTGGCCATGACGAACAAAGAGTGGCCAGTGCAGTATGTAGGTCAGGTCAAGTGTGTGTGTGTGTGTGTGTGTGAGCGGGACAGGCTTTGAAACCAAGGGAATAGTAACTAAAACTACCTTTAAAACTCTCCCATCTGTAATTTCAAGTAGTCAGACCGTATTTTCTTAATGCAGGTGCAGTACTGTTTCCAAGAGAAAGCTTTCGAGAAAAAAATAGGCAGAGCACCATAACCCTGACATAACAGAACTTCACCTTAACTTTCCAATGTGCTAAATGTTTTGAGTTGACAGAACGTCGCAATAGTCATAGTCAGTGTATTAGACCCTTTTACTCCGAGGTCCTGCAGTATTGCCATAAATAAGAGCCGTCATTACGCCGGCTTTGCTTTTTTACACTGAACCAAACAACACCAGCGTTTCAGAAGCAAAATAGGTGCAATGCGTTACACGACAACATCAACATGACTTTACTTCGGTCTTGAGAAACTGCAGCCTTTAATCACTTACAAACTGTTCACCAACAATATGCATTTACTGTCAGATTGACAACTTCACTGCTCACCTTTGCCTCTGCAGTGCTCGCATTCACCGTCACTCTCTGCCGCTCTCTCTCTCACTCAACCAGACACTTTCAGCAGCCATTTGTTTAAGCATTGTTAAAATTCAGAGAGAAAATGCTGGTACGATAATGGGGCAAGCTTTCCTCTTTTTTTTATTGAAGCCATGTCTTGCAGGTCCAAACTCCCCTCAGTGCATATTATTGTTTTATTTCTCAGACCAGTCACTAGGTGGTTCTCAGGCCTGGATGGGATCTGTTCAGAGGGTCTTAGCTGTAAATAAATAGACCTTTGGAGCTTGATGCCAACTTATTACATAATGCCGCAGACCTCAGGGCAGCTGCAGGCTGGTGGGGGGCTTCACATCTCCCCCTTCAACCCTCTGGGCTGGCTGCCATTGTTACCCAGGAAGCGTGTGGCAGTCTGGCTTTGGCTCACTTACAGCAGGCCTAGTGCAAACAACTGGTTGAGTCCTGAATGTAAAACAGCGTGGTGTGTGCTTGTGTGTGTTTTAGAGAGAAACACAAAAAAAGACAGGGACAGAGTTGCATATCTTTATTTATCTGTCTTTGCCAGTAAATTTGTTTTCCAGTTTCTGTGTGCACGTGTGTTTATCTGTCTGTCTGAGTAAAGACAATGTCAAACTCTTGTTTATTTTGTAAGGTATCTGTTAGTGTGTATATGTATGTTTATAGTGTTAGTAGTGTTTGCAGCCCCTAACCAATACATTGTGACTCTGGTTTGTTTTTCTTTGAGACGGAGGCAGCTTGGGGCAACAGCCAGTTGCCCAAAGCAACGATGTGCCAGGGACATGGAAGCATATTGACAACAAAAGATTTGAGAGGGCACAAAACAAAATTGAGAGCTCAGTCTGCAAGCCAACCTTTGGGAGCATGGTTTTGTAAGAGCAGAATTAGATTTGTGTGCATATGTACATGACTGCACAAACCTTCATCCTTTTCTCCTGGCTGGGAATCCTGGAAATGAGAAGAACAATGAGATGCCAAAGGGAAATTAATAATGTTTTGATAACTGAACTATTCCCCACTGTACACAATTACCACCTAAACATTATGCAAGAATCCCATAGGCATAATCATGCAGTCCTGCTTTAAAGTGCGTCAGCCATGTTTTATAAATCAGCGATCATCCACCTGCAGCAGTTTGTTTGCTCTGCTGTCCTTCATCAAACATCCTGTTTAGACAGCTCTCAGTTCTCCCCCACCTCTCTGATCCTGTTAATCTCCCAGCTTTCTCTCTGAGCTCCGGAGCAAACGGCAGAATCACAGGCTCCTCCTGTGCTGGTCTGAGTAATGTTGCTGCCTAATGATGGGAACCACAGAGAATGTCAGAAGAAGTGACAACAGTGAGCATCAGTGTCAACAGGCTAACCACAGAGTCTGTGAGATGACAGTTTAAATGTACATTAGGTGCTATCTGTGCAGTGGTAGCCATCCTAGCATCCCATCTCCCACCCTTTATTTGTCCTGCAAATGTCCTGGCAGTAAACTGTGAACAGCAAGCTCATGATGACCAACCCTATAGATCTCTGATGCACTAAAACAAATTAACTTAAAGGTTCACTGTTAAGTTTTTGACCTTTTCTATGAGTGGGGCGCCATTTCATTTCAAGGACGTACATGGCTGCAGGTGACACAATACACAGTCCTGCCAATAATGTTCACACTATTCTACTAATCAACAGGTGGCAGCAACACGCCAAGATAAGCAGCAATGCACTGCAAGTAAACAAGGACATAAAAAAATGCTAGATTTAGAGCAACATTATGTAGTATTTTTACCTTAAAATAACAGATTCAAAATCATTTTGATAGTACACTGACTTGATGTAGGCTGAATGGCATCTCTATCACTGCCTTGCCAGCCAGGAGTTTTTAGAATTGGGACCATGTAATATTAAAATCAGGCCAGACATCTATCGCGAGGACAGCATAGGGCTTTGATGCAGCACAACACACCAACAAAACTCTTCAGTAAGCTCATTTTTCCCCCCAGTATGGATATAATAGCAGGAGCTCCGAAGAGGTTGTTACTGGAGGAAGCGTCCAAGAGAAAAAGAGATTGACTGAGCAGGAGAATGGAGAAGAGTAAATATCAGACTGGCTTTTACTCGCTGCCGTGAGAGCTTTGTGAAATAAAAGCAAGACAGATGCAGAGCTGGCATTCTTTCTGTTGGTCTAGTAAGTGAAATTGCTATATTTTGTGTTGTCGCACTTGGTTACAAAAATTGGCAACTTGCAAGTTTTGTAATGTCATTAATTGAACATCTACAGCTGCCTTATTTATGACAGTGGTGAATTATACTCTGTAACTGTAGGGGCTTCAAATCGCACGATAAAAACAAATCTTACATAATGTTGCTTTAAATTACTTTAAAACATCACTTTTACAAATGTTTTATGAGGAATAATATTACATTCCACACATTTGTTCAGACCTCAGGGACATACTAGGGTAACCAGAAATCCCCGTTTTCAGGAGACAGTCTCTGTTTTGGGTGCAACATCTGAAATCTCAATCATGTTGTGCTTGTTTTGCCAAACAGAGGGATATACTCATTATAGCACCTTTATCACTCTCCTTCTTCTACTAACTACTTCCTCACCCTAGTTTTAGTGAAAACTTCTGTAGGAAACCAACCAGCAGAAGCTAACTAATTTCTCTAAAACTTTTAAGGGAGACCTATCATACCACATTTCCAGTCCTATATTGTAGTTTTGTGACTCCTGTACGTCAGCTTTGCATGATTCAATGATAAAAAATAATAATTTTCTGTCCTATACTAGCTCTTCATGTAGGCTTTCATTTCAGTCTCTATCGGAAACAAGCTGTAGATGCTCCTGTCTCTTTAAGGCCCCCCTCAATGCGCACTGTCTTCTGATTGGCCAGGACAGATAGACTGAGCATAATGACCATATATGGAATACCGGCTCTGTGTAGCTCTGTGTGTCCGTGGGCTTTGGCTCACAGGGATTTCTTTTAAATACTTTGACCTGATTATTTGAAGCTTTGGCCATGTCTAACATGAATGTCCAACACTGTAACATTGTCAATAAGGCATAAATTATGGAAAAGCATAATAGGTCTCTTTTAATATACTTTCAAATGAAACTCACTACCCTTTATGTTCACAAGATGCCATGAGTAGTTAATAAAATAGCATTTCTGGGCTGGATTTTTCTTTGTTTTTACTATACTTTCAGGCTATGTAAATCACTTTGGGAAAGATTCCAGTGGCTGCAAAAAAGGTTAGTTTTGCTTGAACACGCATTTGATTTAGAGGATGAAAAAAAAAGAAAATGTAATGAAAGAATATGCTCCATTCTTTCCTCACTAATCCCCCCGCCCACTCTCTTAATAACATCTTAAATTTCTTAATTTTTGTTAATCATGGTGTCTGGCTTTGCTACTGTAATAGATTTAATGATGAGGTGGAGACGGCTCTTTTTGTTAGTACAATTACACTATTAAACATAATCACTTAGGAACATTTTTGTTATATAACTGTGGTTCGCTCAGAGCACTGCAGGTAGACAGGCAGTGCCAATTTTATTGTTTTAAAAATAGGCCAGTTGCACAAAAGCAAGGTTGCCAGTGTTTGAACTTACATCCCATTTCTGTAAAAATGTATAGCAGTTCAATTATTGGATTTACTTAAACTTCAGGTCCGAAAATGCCCAAGCGACTAATGAAAAACCATCTTTCCTGAATTCAAAGAAACTAAAATAAAAATAACTTTTTTTCTCTTGGCAGCCTAACCCCAACAGTAAGGACTCTGGTCAGTGTTTAGTTGATGTTTTCATGGCCCTTCCAAAGACCAAAGCCAACCGGCCGCAAACAGCAGATTGGCAAGGCAGTCCAGTGACATACAGCTACAAAAGGTGCAAATAACAAAACTCAGTTAGTGGAAGGCCTCTCATGTCGGAAGTGCTGACGAAAGAAGCAGAGGAAGCACGACAGAAAGTGGGCCGATGCAAATTGTTTTTCATCGAACAGAGGCTTTCAGACGTGTCAAACCGCCAAAAACAAACAGCAAACTCCCAAACATTTGAGCTCCCCAAGGGCTTTTCCATCTCTGTTCGTGTTTTGCAATGGTAGTGTTTTGTCGAAATTATTTTTTGTGTGTATGAGTTTTGGCATAAAAGAAGCCCAGATGGCCCATTTCCAATGCACCTCAGGGTCACAATCCTTTCTCCCTCTCTTCCAATCCACCCATAGAATGTCACCATGAGAGCAACAAGCAGCTGTAGATGCTGAAACATGTGGGCAGTGTGGCAGCTGAATGAGTGGTACAAACAGGACAAGAGTATATATAGGGAGAGAAACAGAAAGAACCTCGACAAGAAGCAAAATGACTAAAGGCCTGTTCGGACGTGATTAAAATTTTAGGGAATTAAACATTCACTGTGCTAATCGATAATTCAGCTCATCGTTCATTTTGGACATTATTTTAACCACTGGGAAACATATGCAGGATATCATCTGTAATAGACATGAACATTCAACAGCAGGAAGCCAGAGGTGGCTGTTGAGTTAAAGAGGTGGCACAGAGGGTAAGACATAGAACAGGCTTGAGTTTGAAAGTTTCCTATCAAAATAATCCACTGATAGTTGTCTGAACATCCGTGGGGTCCATTGCAAACAGGAACTGCTAATTCTGCATTAATTTAATGGAGCCAATTAAAAAAAAAAAATCCAATATGGGCTCTCTCCATGTCATATCTGTGATCAGAGGGTTTGAATGTCAACCAGACTGCTAGTTCTCATTATTGGTGTCAATCCACAAAACACAGCACTCCAGTCATGAACACAGCCAAAATCTAAAGATGCTGACCAAAGTGATCCCAAACATGCAAGTTTGACCCTTCTATATTAGAGCGTCTCCTGGCCTGCATGCTCTCACATCTCAGGTGTTCCCTGAAAATATTACAGCATCAATAATGCACTTGTTATTTCTTTTTCCTGCTGCACAGCCTAACCAGATGAATGTTTGTCCTGGGACTCAGCAGGTACCCGCGATAGCTACTGAATTATTGAACTTGTTTACTGGAGTTATGAGTAAAAGCGACAGAGGCAGGAGGAGGGTTGTAAGCTGCCTCTCAGGAAGGCAGAGGCAGTTTCAAAAACTCTGCTTGTGTGTAGTGTTTTGGAGACTGAATGTGATCTATGCATGTGTGAATAGCATACAGTTCTTACTAGGAATTATCAATTAGCATGGTGGTCCATGGTTGTTTCTCCCTAATGAAATTATAACCCTCTAGGAAACAGGCTCTATTGGTACAGTGTGGGTGAAGGACTATTGACAGTCATTACCAGGAAGTATTTCTAGCCCCAGATAAAGGCTAAAGTCAGAGGGAGATTCACATTCATTCAAACAATTTGTGTTTGGCAAATGCGTAGATGTAGTCTCAGGGTGTATTACACAGCGGTCAGTCACACAGTCCATATACTGTTGGTGAGTGGACTGCAGTGATTGTAGTCCTTCATCCATTAATACCCCAATACTCAGGATACATAGTTTTTACTCTATTGGCCTGGGACTTTGTGTTATCAGTTTTTTTGAAGATACTTTTCCAAAGAATTCATGACTGGCAATGAAACATTGGTTCAATAAGAAAATAAACCTAACTTAAAGTATCTTTGAATAGATTTGGAATTAAATGCGGTTTTCACTATTTAAAGTCAATGCCTTTAACTCTCCTTCATATAATGTTTTCACAGTGGGAAACATTTTACTGTGCTCATTGGTCATTTAGGATGCCTGGAGGAAGAAATCATTTCCTGTGTCATCATGATTGGTGTGAAAGGTAACTCTTGCCTTCCCACTGCTGTTTCCCTGCAGCCCTTGCAAAGCTACAAGTTATCTGTGTGGAAACTAACCCAGCATGCTCTATAGCCTCAAGAAGCATGGCCCGGTGTTAGTGACACCAGATAACAACAGCAGCTTAGCCTTGTGCAGCATTAGCATGTCATTCAGGGAGGGAATGGACTGTGGTATCCCATTTTAAGCACAGATGAGGGATGGAGAGCTGCTCCCACTTGGGGATAGGATTTGCTGCCGCAGGCCTGTTGTTCCCCTAATGCAGCATGAGGATGGAGGCAGCGGCGTGCCGGGATTCAGCTCTGCTTTCCAGGTCTCAGCCTTGCCTGCTGCACTGCCAAACCAAAACCTTTCACGTCGTGCCCTGTCTTAACAAGAAGAGCTGTTTGGGTGGTGGTAGTTTTCCCAGTGAGGCTGTGTGAGTCTTTCAACTGCCAAACACGATTGTTTGGCAAATTACTTAGGCCTAACTTTTATATGACGCAGCAAATACTTTGGTTGCACATAATTGCTACAACTTGCTTGTTATGGCATGCAGTAATGTATTTTATACACTAGTTATTCTCAACCAAACAGTCTGGTCACAGATTAGTTCCAACTGTGTTGATAATTCCCATGAAGCCCAATTAGTCATGCTTTTATACTGTTTTTGTTCTCATGTATGCACACTACTTAGAAGAAAACATTTCAACAGTTGAGCTGACGGTTGAAGAAATGTTTTAGGCTTATACCAACAACGTCTTTCCATAGATTATCGAGGGTGCCTTTTTATATATCCTACCCATCACAATACTATCATACCCATAATGGCAAAGAGCATGCATATTTGTGTCTTTTGAATGACATTTATTAGATTTCAGTGTTTTTTAAATTCCAAACATATTCCATCCATCCATTCATTAACTGTTATCCATTTGAAGGTCACGGGGGCTGGAGCCAACTGGAGCTTTGGGGGAGAGGCGGTGTCCCCAGTTAACTTAACCTGCATGTTTGCAGGCTACTGCCCCACAAACTGCCCTGCTCGTGTGTCGTTGGCTAAGGCACTGAATGCAAACCACTTCCATGGATGGACCACATCTTAGACATAGAAAAAGAAAGGGTGTTGAAGGAAACCAGTACATATTATGCTATCAGATGACTGCTGACAGTGGAAAAATGCAGACCGACCACGTGTTTCCTGTGAACGTCTTCATCGGGATGTGATGGATGGAGCTCGCCTGTTTCCCAGACTTGTCCCTGCAAATGGTGCTTGGATGGAATTCCAATCAGCAGCCCTGAGATATGGTGTTAAGCCACAGAGGAAGATTCCACAACAGTTTTGCTGTGATACCAATATTCTAAGTTTGACCTCAGTCTTATCTTAATACAAATAGGAGAAAAACACCAAGCAGTGTCACAGAACAACAGATGCTTGCCTCAGTTCCAACATTTGTGTAGGTTTTAGTGACTTTAGCGCAGTGGTTTTGATGTAAGTTGTTTGTTCTTATCAGGTCGGTCAAGCTGAAGCAGACTGGGATCGACTTCAAGACTCGGTCGACTGTTTGACTGCTGTATTCTCACTTGTTTGACCCTGATTATTTTAGTCTTGGTCAGCGCGGTGGGGTGTGGAGTGGTTAGCCACAGTGGGTTCGAACCTTGGTCGTCCCGACCTTTCTGTGTGGAGTTTGCATGTTCTCCCCGTGTCTGCGTGAGTTCTCTCCGGGTGTTTTGGCTTCGTCCCACTGTCCAAAGACATGCAGCCTAGGTTAATTGGTGACTCTAAATTGTCCTTAGGTGTGCGCGTGCCTGGTTTGTTTGACTATGTGTAACCCTGCGATGGACTGGTGACCTGTCCAGGGTGTACCCCGCTTTTGGCCCGATGTAAACTGGGATTGGCTCCAGCCCCCTGTGACCCTGTACGCAGGATAAGCAGTTGACAGGGGAAGGATATTTTGGACTCCAAAGGGCCAAATCTTAGCTGTCAGTTTCGCTCCCTATCTAACCTAACTGTTGGACAGTTTTATAAAGAAACTGTCTTTTGTAATAGTATTGATCCCTCAATTCCACTCTTGCAGTATGGGTAGCATTTTGTCTCAGCTTTCCAACTCTTTTGATAAGCCAAACTCACATATTCAAGAAAATACCTCATGTGCTTTAATTCATGGGATTTCCTCATCCCTCTATCTGTTTGACACGTTGGAGCTTTCAAATGCCAAGACTTTTGTCTAGTTTGCATGTTTTACTTTTTTCCAGCAGATACAGCTGATATAATGATGGTGTTCAGTTTCCGCAGTTAGAAGAATTATGAGTTCCAGGATCCCATGGATTAGCCCTGTCGATAGTTGGCCTTTAGTTGCCTTTGAGCACCATCGACTTTCCATCTGACCATGTTTCTGTACAGCCAGCAGATTTTGTTTACCCAGATTATTATTATGATTTTTTTTCCTCTTGTTTTCTATCCGAGCACTGAGTGCAGCCTTTTTATGGTTCTTATAAAAGGTTGGAGTTTGCTTTGAGGCCGTCTTGGTGCTCTTTCGCCAAAGCCACAGCAGATGTGCCGCTTTTGTTCTTCATTACCGATTGGCAACTGCCTGCGCTCAGAACTGCCTGAATGTTTCAGAGACACAATGCGTGAGTGAAAACTCACCCCTCTAATTAAGTAAATGGTGAGGATTTTGTTCCTCATGTCAGCAGCAGAGACAGAAAAATTATGTTTGGAATAAAAAATAATATATTTCTGCTGTTCTGGTGATATCAGCAGCGGGGAAACCTCAATGGTCGGTCCAGGAACAATGACTAGATTAAGTCTTGTTGCACTCACACACAAAGCAAAAGGACGCACACACAGACCAACGAACCTAAGAGTCACATCCAAAATAAAATGCATGCGCTGACTCAGACACTCTCTCATTCACTCAAATTCCTGCCGTGTGTGGAGCTCAGTCTGAGGTTTTTGGTGTTGGGACAGGACCTTGCCGCTTGTTTGTCCCACAAAGTCACCAGAGCCACTTAAAAACTCATTCACTCCTGTGGACGCCTGCTTTACCTCGAAGGAAAACAGCAACACACAAAGGAAGTCAACTAGGGACCACACATGCTTGTGAATGAGGCTATACTGGTGTCTGTAACGTGCAATGGAACAACCATTACGCCTGCCAGTATGAGACCTGTGTACCACCTGGGTATGACTTTACAGAAGAGGGCCCATGTAATCAAACATTACTGGTAAATCCCTCTGTATGTTTTGGATGAAAGGTTGAGAATGGCCCTCTTGCAACAGTTTCCCATTGCATATTATTCTCTTGATGGTGAGAAACAACCCTTTGTTTTCATTTTTGTAGGGTTTTTGACACTTTGAGCAATAAAATAAAACAGTTGCTTTGCATTTTAGCAAAGAAAAAACAAAGTTTTAATAATTTGCCACAGGCATGCTTCTGGCAACGGGCCTTTCAGAAGAAGATGGTTCTGTTTTCCTTCCTAACCAATCAAGTCCATGTTTCACCCATTCGTTATGGTGACATTTTGTTTTTGACTTGGTTTATGTTGGCATTTTTTAAGTTCTACTGTTGACTTCTTGCATGGTGCCAACTACAGCATTATTACTGCTTGAGGCCGCATATTCAGTCGTTATCTGATAAAAAACAAAACAAACACTCATTTAGAACACAATGGGAAGAGCCCCGGGTCATATGAATTGAAGAAATCACATCTGGTGGTTTGTGGGTGACAAGAGATGTATTTGTGTCATTATTTAAACATCTTGTGCCCTCATTACCCCTTTTTTATTTTCACGGACAGTGATCAGTTTTGAAAGTGTTCTTCTTAGAGGCCTTTTCTAAGTCAACTTAAAAACATGATACACCTTTTCACCAAACAACAACCAGTCATTTAAGGACACAGAGTCCAAACAGGTGGATAAAAAGGCAAACTGAACAATAGTTTAAATGTCAAGGTGGATAATGATTAATTAAGTTGTAATGTATGGTAGAGGGATAGGTTATCTAATCCCTATTGCTCCCTATGTTGGAAATGCAATGTTTTCTGAGACAGCTGAGAGGAAAGAAACAATTTGCATATTTAATTTCAACGACAAAAGTCTAAATTTACTACTTGATTTTGGGTTCTTAAACCTCAACAGGGAAGTTCTTTTTTCTCTTTTCCCCATTCCACAAAAGTCACCTGAAACTCGGCTTTAGTTTCCCACCCTTCTCACATTTCAATCACAGAGGAAGCAGTTTCATGTGCGTCGCATTCCAGCTGAATTTCGCAATGCATATTTTTGTGATTTCCACAATGCGACGGGAGCACAGACCTGTTTGACGAGATGTTGCCTTCGCAATCAGACAAGATTTACCGTCAAAGCATTATGGGTGTTAGAAAGACACATGGCACCAGTCCGAGTTGGCAATGGAACAATGCAGTAGTGTTGTTCATCTTCTGTTTTGACACATCTTTTTCTGGTGCCACTCACCAAGTTGCCTACAGCTCCAACTGTATCTGTGTGGCTTTAGTACACACACCTACTCTTGTGTTTGTGTGTGTTTGCGAATGCTAGTAATTCTGGCGTGCTTCCTTCATCTCTTGTAATTTTTGGAACCCCTTGCCAACACACACCTAGCGTACAAAACATACTGTGTCAGACATTTCAGAGTTCCACGTGTGATGCCTGTTGTCTGCTGATGTACCTTGTGACCTCCTTCCTCGCTGCCTTTACCCTATCGTGTCATAAACCAGACATCTGGATGCCAAAATGCCAGGGAGCGTTTCTACCCTGTAATGCCCACTTAGTCTCTTTTTTTAAACGCACACATATGAAAGAGCTTGTGTTTACTAGAGATTTTATTTTTGGCAGAAACTTCCCAGCCGTGTTCTAGGGGAAAGTAGGGATAAATTATTCAGGCAGCATGGGGAGTCGTTACCCAAAATCTATTCTGGGAGTGTGTTGTGCTCAGCTCACCACTTACGGAGATGAAAGAAATCTGTGTTTTTTGTATTTTTTGTATAATTTCTGTGTATTCAGAGAATGTTGGCCAAGTATGTGTAAATCAGAAAAGGCACTAATTCTATTCTACAGCTATAGTGAGCTGCCCTGTACAACCACAGTGTTTTGCTGGTTTAACTGGCAACCTGCTGGCAACAAGTCTGTTTATCTAACCTTCAGGTTTGCACTGATCCCATAGGTGTATTTCTGTATGAATATTACATTATGAATGATAGGCTTGACTGCATTTGAAATCCAGATTTATGGATGTTTTGCGGTGTTTTTAAATCGCCGGACGTAACATTTCCAGCTGTCCTTAAAGTTTTTACTCTTCTTTGGTACATTTCCTTCTCACTTCTCTCTCCTTTCACACTTCTTCTTTGCCCTCAGTGCAGGTCTTTTATTTTAGTTATCAGAGAGACAGAAGAAGGATTTACTGTTGGTCAAGTTTGGGAATCATCAGGCTTGTCCTACTGGAACCGCCATGTTTTTCCACAAATGCTACATTTTCTGTCTGGGACATTCTCAACTCAGTACTCAGTTCTTTTCCCTTTTGATTGACACAGTCCCCTATGTGAAGAGAAACCGCTGATTCTGACTGTTTTCATTGGGGGGGTCTCAAAGCGCAGCAGTGCTGTTCTGACCGAGCCAGAATCTGTGGGCTACAAAGTTGAAGAGGAAATCTGAAAGGGGTTCCTTTCCCTCTAATTAAAAAAAAAACATCTCTGTTTTTGCGTCAATTAATGCCAAAACTCTGGAGATAAAACTTAGCTAATCCCCCTCTGTTTCCTCCCCGTCATAAGCGTTTTGCTCAGTAATTGTTTACATCTGCCTCATTCCAAAAAAGCTGTTGCAGGGGGAAAAAGGCCCTCCAAAAAAACGTCTCAAGTCCCTGCTGGCCCCTGGATCCTTTGGCAGAGGATAAGAGAGGCTGTCCAAAACTCCAGCCAAGCTGCAGAGCACTGCAGCAACACCAGTTCTCTCGCTCAAAATGAAGTCGTCTCATCAAAGTCACTGCTTGTTTTCTTCACTTCAGTTGGAGCCTTGTACTTCACCTTATCAATAATGTGCAAGAAAAACAGTGGCCTTCCCCGACCCTGCTATATGCCATCCTCCAATTAGTCCCACCTGGGCTGCCTTACCTTCAACCATTCAAGCTGTTTGGTAAATCCAGGGCTGTTTATCACTCCATTTCATCCTCAAATATACAGTAGGCATGTTTTTTAGAACATGTGGAAGATGCGACAGATTGAATTTTGAGTGACATGGTTGAATTTAGATTTTATTAAAGGAATTGGGAAATGAGTTCTGTTAGAGCGAAATGCTGTTTGCTCTTGCAGCGCAAACTATGGTACACAGGTGATGGATGTCGCTCTGAAGACGCAGACACAAGGCAAGAGTGAGCTCGTTTTAGGAACATTTCTGCAGCAGTTTGAAACACCACAAACAACCTTACTTTTTCCTTCAGTAAGAGTGAAAACAGTCTCAACAAAGGAAACAACAAGTACAGAGACCTCACAAGACG
>JAPMOB010145552.1:0-12678 GCA_029875015.1 Lepomis gibbosus
CTCTCTCTCTCTTTCTCTTGCTCTCTCTCTCCCCCTCACCCCCAACCGGTCGAGGCAGATGGCCGCCCACCCTGAGCCAGCTCTTTACTTTAAGTATGTCGGCACAGTTTGGAAAGTAAGTATATGTGGATATATCTAATATCTACACTACATGGCATCGTGCTCAAGGGTATTGCAGAAACTATTACACAGATCTCGCTCCCATCACTACACAATGGGAAGAAGAGAGACTAAAAAATGCAACATCTGGGAAAGTTACTAATATGTTCTGGATCGGACTCTACCGTGACATCAACCTCGACACTGGACTTGTAACACAGTGGAAGTGGTCAGGAGGAGGAAACGCAACAAACATACCGTGGGATACGGGCGAACCCAATAACGCAGATGTCTATGCTATCGTTTGTTGGGAGGCCTGTGAATGGTCTGGATGGCACGGTGGCTCAAAACATCAATTTCCCTTTTTCTGCTTGAACCTGATTGTGGAGCTGAAGATGACCTGGGAGGGGCTCTGGAGCACTGCAGGGAGACTCACACTGACCTCACCAGCCTGCTCTCTGACACCGAGCACCTTCTGGCCCAGAACGAAATCCAGAAATACGGGATCACTGAGCGGGTGTGGATCGGCCTGCGTTACCTGGAGGACGGCTGGCTGTGGGTGAACGGTGACCCTATGTTGTACCAGGCCTGGACCCAGGGAGATCAGGACCAGCAGTGTCCAATTTGGACACGCTGCGGAGCTTTAACCAGAGACGGAGAGTGGGAGAACCGGGACTGCCAGGAGGAACTCAACTTCATCTGCTATTAATTCTCATTCATGTCATCTTACTCTTGCTGGAAAGGTATAAGGGCTGGGCGAAGAGGCCAAAAACTTTATCACAATAAAAACATTTCATATCATTTGATAAATAATTTTCACAATATGTCAAATCGTTTTTTTTTCAAGTTTAAAGGCTGATTTTTGCTCCTGAGTGAAAATTGAAGAAACCAGATGGTTGATTATGTGGTTAAACGTTTCCTTATGGTCAGAATGTGACAAACTCTTGATGCCAAACAGCGGATCATTTAACAAATCTGAGGTAGAACATTCAAAACTATTACAATAAAATCTTTCCTCAACAAAAAAGATTAGTAAATCTTTTTTCTGTCCCCTTTCCTTAACAAAATTAATATTTTAATAGAATAAGTGCTAATATGTACGTGATTCAGATGAATTAAACCAAATATTTATAGATGATACATTGAACAGTCATTATATTGTTATTGAGAAAAATTATATTGCGATAATTATCATTGTTTTATTGCCCAGCCCCAGGTCAGATTTGTCTTAAAATGCTCAGTGAAAATGTCATTAAAATCTTTTTATGGGATGCTTTAAAATGTATTTTTATTTGTGTTTTGTACAGATATTTTCTATCACTGTCTTTAGAAAAATGGTGATTTGCTTCCTTACACACATTATGTTTAATATATTGAGGTTATAATGGCTGGTTATATAACAGTCTATCTGGTGGCTCTCTGACAATGTGTAGTAGCAGCATGCATGCTCTGATTTGTTAATAGTTGATGCTGTACCTCCAATACACAGTAGTTGGTGTGGAAGATTATTGTTAATTGTGATCTATAAATAACGTAAAATCAACAATAAAGCAAAGTCAAACTCGTCTTAATTTCCAGTATATAAAAAGTTGAAATTACTTTTTTTTTTTTAAGAAGAGGACAATTTATTGACGTTAAAAACCAGGCACAGACCAAATATTTACAATAACAATGACCATATACAATATAGTCACAACACAGGATCAACTAAGACTACAGGAGTGGTGTGAGGATGAAGATAATCTGACAAGGAAAAACTTCCAGATGTGACTCACGGCACATGTAGGGCACAGTTTGTGTTATACACAGCAAACATTTAGAGGCATTTAGAAATCAACTCCTGTCACTGGATTTCTCTTTCCGCTACACAACCTTCTCCCTTATATCACAGATCACTCTGAACGTTTTCTGCCATGTTACCAACTTCCAAAAATCTTCGGTGCATTACACCTTTGGTGCGTAATGATTTATTTTGTCATATTTATTTTTTTTCAGTCTCCTCCACTTATGACATCTTCCATTTGGCATTTTTTCTATAAACTCATGTATAATAATTATTTTCTATATACACCTCTTTTTTATATCTATGATAATAAATATTTGCAGAAAAGGGCACACTGTACAAGCAACATAAATGTATTTGTTTTCAACCAATAATTGTCTTCTTTTTTTGGAAAAAGTCAAATTTAAAAGTGCTGACTTAAACACAGGAAGCTGTGCTAAGTGTGTTGCTGTTTTTGTCTTCAAAATCATTTTGCATTTTGATTACAAAACCAAAAAATCCTGATGACTGAGATGCCATCACAGATCAAGCCCAGATGTGACTGCTATCATTACATCTTTAAAAAAAGCACATCTGGTTCCAATCCGCTGAGTCAAAAATGCACCACAATTGTATATAAACTTTAAATCAGCATAGTTTGGAGGAGTATGGCAACAAAGGCTTTATCAATTTGCTTCCCATAATGCAGCAGTGTGATTGTCTGAGCCTGAAACAAATTAAATATCTAAGTCTGCTTGTTAATTGGCAAATAAGAAACACTGCCCTATCTCATACAAGTTTCATAAACATAAAGGAAGCCAGAGCTCCTCTCTCTGCAGTGCTTTGGTTTTGGGTACCTCAGCGATGTTAACTACACCAGCTTGCTGAGCGTTCCGTTTGTCTTGACAGCATTTTAAAATACTTTGTCAAGGGCAATAATGCTGCACAGCACAGCTAGCTTTTATTATTGGCAGCCATATCTCAGGGTGTCCAAACATAAACAGTTAGAGGAATAAGTTCACTTCACAGCAGGGAGTGTCGCTTCAGTCCAAGACTGATTTAAGAGTGTGTCAGGTGTAACATCACTATCTTAAATTTACACACCTACAGACACAAACAGGCACGTTTTCACACTTAAATATCAACAAAAACAGATACACACGCAGCATTCTTACTCTCATTTTTCAAACATTTATCCACCTGGTTCCTCTTTTCAAAATCTTGGTAGTGCTTGATCACTGTCTCTACGTGCTCCTCAGCTCAGTTTTCTTATTTCATGGGGCTTTCAGTGAGAAAATACTGGGTATCATTATCCCCTCATTTTTCATCCTTTTTCACTGTGGCTCAACACTGTTGCTCTTCAGGATTTGAGGCCCATCCGAGCCATCAGCTGTTCGTACACAGTCCAAGCCATAGCAGCCATCAGAGTGCGTCGCAGAGACCTGGGTACAGCCCCGCGGAAAAACCCTCCCATGCCGTGCTCCTGAGGGAGAGGACAGAGCAGGAAAGTTCAGTACGATATGTCAGTGATGTAATGGACAAGTCGCAGCCTTCATGCAAACAAGGATGAGTACTGCTAACACCGCTTCTCCCTAAAAAAAACGACAGCTGGGATTAAATGAGCACACACCATGTAAATGTAGCGAACAGCGTCTGCTGTGCTCCAATGAGACGGCCTGACTTGAATGTGTGTCTTCACCACGTCTGCAGGCTGTGTGACCAGCGACGCCATGACGCCTGCAACCACCCCACAGCTGAAGTTCACTAGCGGGACATAGGCTGACGAAGCCACCTCTGAGAGAAGAGAAGTCAGGTATCAGGAGAAAGTACAACCGTGTACTGATGTGCGTTGTGAGTATTCAACAAAACAAAGCAAAACAAATTAATTTGGTCTGACTGTACGCCAGTTTTTGTTACTTATCCGGCAGCATATGCTGAGTGATGCATTTACAATAAAATATTAGTAGCCAATGTATCTGTTTTACTGCTCTCAGTGAAATGAATGCAACAGTAGTTAAGTTTTGACACATTGAGAAAAAACAGACAGTGATGCTAATTTTCCAGTCGAGTACCATTAAAAGACTGCAGGGGGAAGAGACTGAATAAGATGATGTGATTAAAAGAGTACCAGACAAACTTCAAACACTGAAAAACTGTGCGGAAGACTTGATGGAACATTACAGTCTCCTTATTGGTCCATAAAGACCTTTTTTTTCTCCCATCTGTCACGATTATTCTTCTCAGCAGTGACGAGTCACATGCTCCATATACACTGTGATTTATTCACCAAGTGTGTTCTCATTGCACTTGGCAATTGATAAAAAAAAGGGTCTTTTCCACCTCAGCATTTTAGCGATATCCCCCCCCCCCTTTTCATTCCTGGTGTTTCCACTCAGGTTTGTTATTGGTTCAGTAAATATGTGCAATAAAAAGGTGGATGGATGGAAACACAGTTTGTGTTCACTGGTTGAAAAAAAAGCACTTTGGGAAGCCAAAGATTTAAAAGCATTCACTTTCCAAGATAAATTTTCTGTAGTACAAGAACAACACATTTTCAGTGACCTCCATTTTGATTTTCTGATGCAGTGTGGCTCTCACCTTGAGGCAGCGCCTTCTTGGCCTGGCTGTAGAACATGACGTAGATGCCAGAGAATGGAGCGTCTCGGAGCAGTGTGGCAGTCAGCCCCGAGAACAGAGCCCTGATTCCCTCTGTCTCATACATACTCCTCAGAGCCCCAGCCACACTCACATAATTGTAACAACCACTCTGAAACAACATGTGAACACGTTAAATTTGTATAGAACATGTTTATTTACACTGTTGCTTTGCTACTGCTTAATCGTCTGGAAACACACAGCTAGATACAGTTTTTTAAAACAGTGTTGCAGTCTGCTGATGGAGAATACTAGTTGTAGTTTATGGCTGTTAATTTATGGATGCTTGGTGGAATGGCCATTCATCGGTCCAATGTCCGTTACCCACAGACACTTCATGGTTCATTCATTAGTCACCATCTTTGACACGCACTGACATGTCAGCCAGTGAGCCCTATAACTTGAACTCCTGATGAATGAATAAGATGAAGGTGGACGTGTCATGAAAGGACATTCTCACTCTTTGTTGAAATTCTCTGTGTCATGCAAACACAAATATCCTCATCTTGTCTACTGCAGCACAAAGTAGCCCTTTCTTTGCCTCTTTCCAGATTTTTTCCCCCCAAGGTCTGTCACAACAACCGACCAATCAGAGACGTGTAAGCGAGGTTTAAAAAAGTGTCATCTTCCTGTGCCAGAACCAGAAAAACAGCAGCCTCTTACCACTCATATTTTACTGCTGCTATCACGAAAACGCTACATTTGTTCTAGGTCTTTTTTTTGTTGACTAAAGGAAGGCTCTACATACGCGAGTCCTACTTATTACTACAAAAACACGAGTTGATGAGGAGTGCCTGAAGGCATTTAGTAAGACTCCGCCAACATACTGATGAGTTAAGAGCCCACAGAAAGCAGCTTCCTTCCATGTGGCTTGAGTGTTCTTAAAATGCTCCAGTTGGATCTATACATTTACATTTGTGTAAATGTATGCTGAAGGTCTTGAAAGGTAAAATCTCACCTGGCTCAGAACAAAATACTGGAAACGGGTTCAAATATAGGTGACAAAGACAGAACATTAATTGCTGCCTAAAACTGCCCCATTGACTGCCTTGAATAAAACCGCCGTGTTAATAAGTTAAGATTAACTGAAAGCTGACTGTGGTTGTCCACTATTATTCTATAGTTAAGTCCACTATTCACTTAGTCTGTCTCAGGTCAGATGGACTCTAAAGTCTCTCAGTATGTAAAGAAACTGTTGCTCACCTCAAAGCGTGTCTTGATGACTGTGAACGGCAGCATGCAGACACCAGCCACAGTTCTGGCACCCGCTCCGAGCAGAACAGCCTCGCCAGCGTTGGGTGCCCGGTCCAGGAAATAGTGCTGCTTCAGGGAGTAGAAAGTGCTGAAGTAGATGCCCACCCCGGGGATGCAGCGCACAAAAGACTGCCGGAGAGAAATGTAAGTGTCAAACATATTTTGCTTTGTGCCTAATGTGATGGTGCTAAAGGTGGCGCTAGCTATGATAAATGCCAACCAAGCATGTATAGTATGATATTTTGACAGTGGTACTCCACAAACATTATTAGCATACCGTCATATTATAAATTTGAAATTCTACGAGTGCGTCATCCATTTCATTTCTGTTGTGTTTTGTTTGACTTACTAAGTAAAACCAAAGAGATTGCCTAGTCTATGGAAAGACACTGTGCTACCCAGATGTCGTTTGCATAAATTTACCACTGACAGAATAACAGCTATGTGGAAAAGAAGACTAATTTGGCTGTCTGGTTCTTGGAGCAAGATAGAGAGGTAACGCTAATGTAAGCTGAAAGGCAAAGAGTGCACATGGATTGGTGCTGGAGAACAAATACCCCCGCTGACTACTGACCACATACATACATCAAACAACAGGATACATAGTGGCAGAAATTATTGCAAATGTTGAAAACAATAAACAAAGTCTGTTACTCACGGGTGAAACTCCCTTCCACAGGCTGAAGAAATTCTCTTTCCTAATAACATTTACAAGAACGGTAAACATCCCCACCTTTGGTGCCCTGTAGGATGAAATTGAGGAATGGTTATAGACACGTTGAAAAGGTGCATAACATCCAGACAACATTATAAAATATAATATAAATAAAAATAGAACAATTGTGCAGGATATAAGAGAAGATAAAATGAGAAAAATAACAACAAAATAAACAGGCAGCTCAGATAAAATTGGGAAACGCTAACAGATTAAAGTTCGTTTCTAAAAGAGACTTAAAAGAAGACACTGACAAGAGACAAAACATAAAAGTATTTGGATGTTCATGGTTGGCACAATAAACTATAGAAAAACAATTACTACAGAAATGATCCTCTGGAAATTGGTACTAAGGCACGGCCTCCACCTGTGGAACGGAGGTAATTGCAACATAGCAGCCTGACAGTATGATTACATGGTGCTGGGTGTGACTAATTGGCCTATATGGGTCATAACATCAGATTCAGGCTGGCAGTGCTTGCTAATGTTGCCCTGCCATGCTGTGTGTGCGTGTCATGTTGTGCCTGGAGTGCATGCTGCTTATCATGGTGTGCGTGAGTCAAAGTTAAGAGAGAGAAAAGATAACGCCAGAGGCATGCTGATGTACATGCGTCTGACAACATGCAGGCAAAATGTGTAGTGTGTCTGTGTTTGCACGTTCATACACGAAACGGGTTCTGTGTATTACGTGTACGCACACACCCCGGCTTGGCATTGTTCTGCAGGGTCTGCAGCCGTGTCTTGATCAGATCCAAAGGCTGGAAGAGCAGCGTAGAGCAGGTGCCACTCAGAGAGCCACACATAAAGGCTTTGAGAGCTGGGTGAGCCTGGGGGTGATGAAATCAGAATTACAGACCGAGAGTGTTGGAGGATCACAGAGAAATGGGGAAAGGCTAAGAGAAACAAAGGATTAATCACAGTGTAAAAAACATAATGTACAAAATGTGCCAACATCTTTTGTCTGCGTTGGTCACCTCTTGCTGAATACAAAAGACCCTCTCGAAAGAGCAGGGAAGTATTATCCACACAAATATCTGCATCAAAAATCCTGACACAAAAGTGTGCGTCAAAATAATGAAACATTATGTCATTTGAATATAAATACGCTTGTATGACATTTCCATTACAAAACAAAAAAAAGCCTGTAGCACAGAGCAAAGGCCAGGTTCGCACATAGCGGAGATGATGGAGATGTGCGGAGACAGTCCACACGCACGTACACACACACACACACACACACACAGAGGGAATTAAACTGAGACTCAACATTATCTGTGCTTGCATGCCTCATGGACAAACGGGCAGCAAGGGTATGAGACACAGACATGGACAGACGCTTACTTTAGCTGTGTCTTAAACAAACAAAACTGTGGAATGGAAAATGCCCATCATGAGGCAATAACAACAACCACAACAACCACAAAATAAAATGACAACATTATACGTGAGCTGTCTGCTAGACATGCAACATTTATTACATAGTATATGTACTTGCTATACACACACACACGTGACAGTTTAATGTACACATCACAAACAAACACACACGCTTACCTTCCCCAGGCTACCCGGGGCTCGGCTCTGAGAATCCTGTTTTTCCTGCATTTTGCCCTCTTTCACTAACCTCTCTCCGTTTTGTTGCTATTACAAGGAGCATATTATAAAATAAACCTCCATCTCTCGTCTTCCTCTCCTCTCCTCTCTCCACTTCCTTCCCTCGCTCTCTCGCCGACCCACAATGGCTTTCTCCTGCGTCTCGTCCTCCCTCCCCCCACTTTCACAGCCAAAGCAAAAGCTTAATCCAGTCTTTCGTTTTTCTATGGGCTTCCATCTTTATCTTTCAGAGACACACTCCCACATCTGTATTTCACACTCTCCCCACACCGCAAAGCTCACTGCTAAATTGCATCTTTGTCAAATGGCATGAGTCATAAAGTGGCTGCGTGTGCATTAATGTATCCGTGTGTGGTAGCAAGATAACACACTTTTTTGTATCCTATAAAAATTCCAAAATATCCTATCAAAATAACCAAAATCAAACTTTGACACCGGCGCCTGGGTCAACCATTCAGATAGATCAAGAGAAAATTGAACATGTCTCTGTTATGCCCTCCACATCAGCTCTGTCCCCCTTTGGTTTCAGACACTTGCAGTGAAAGTGAGCAGTAGTCATCATTTGAATTTCAAAATAAAGTGCATGGCTTTCTCCTTATCATGAGCAGGAGATCAGTCTCTGATGTTAAAGAGACACAGTAAAGAATTACACATTAATGGCATTCAATGGCATTCTGGTCTCAAATGTTATTAACTGGTTTGGTCCTCGGAGTTTGACAAGGGATGAGAAATACTGTGACATAATAAATGTTTCCACCATTAGAGATTTTGGCATAGTGTCTGTACCACTGAAGCTTTATCTGAAACATCTATGGGTGTATTAGGCCATTGTGGGCTATGTTGTGAATCATGTTGAATTTTAGTATGTAGTTGATAATGTTGATGTTTCCTGATCTGTCAAGTATTTAATTTGCGTGAATAAACAAAAACAGACACCGCCCATCCGGTTATTTTTATCTATAAACACATTTCTTAATTGGATTTCAGGACAATAAATATATTTTAATATATAGTGACATAATGATATAAAATTACAAACATTGTGGTATTGTCAATATTGCCCACATGTAGCTTAAACTGCAGTGCCATCAAGTTGGACTGGTAGCTTTGACAGCCAAATAGTTAATGGTGAATATGCGCAGAATATTACTCTTACGTCACACATACAATCTGGTTTATCACCGGGAACAGTCTCAACTGTTTTATTTGTATGGGAAAATGTATGCTGATAAAATACAATTAACCTCCTCTGACAGATTCAGTACACTGGTTGTGCGATAATCATAACAAACTGTGACAGCAGCCAGCAGGCGCACTCACCGCTGCTAACTCCATCTTTGACCTGGATGCTGAGCCGGATGAGTCCAGTTTCTCCCCTGCTGATGCCGTTTTGAAGATGGTTCCTAGCCAACGTTACTGAAAGTGGGGAAATCACATGGCAGCCATGAGTCACATTTCAAAACATTAAGGTCGTTTGCAAAGTTTCTAAGAAGCCGGTAGCAGCAAGCTAGGTTAGCCAGTTAAGCTAGCTGTCATAGTATGCTAAAGTCAAGGTAGTATGACATCAGGACACTGCGTCCAACTCAGAGTCAGATATATAGCTACAAGTGTCTGGTTACAGCACATAGCGCTGGTTTAAAGGCAAGCGCCGTAAAACCTTACAGGTATGATAGTTTGTTTTGGAAAGGATCACTAAATAGCCACACAGCGAGATACACTAACATTAGGTTACCATTGTATCAGGCTAACTTAGCATGCAAGCTCCTCTTACCTGACTGAAGTATGTTAAGGGCTGAAGGAGGCTAGGGTCACCCTTACCACCAGCTTCAAGAATGCCATGTTATGTATTTATTGTAACTTAAAGTCACAAAACGAGTCAGACACAATTACAGTCGTTAGCAAACACTTTGATAGCCAGAACTTTCTGGCAATGCTCGTCAGCTAACTTAGCTAACGTAGCTCAGTCCAGTAACTGTTAAGTTAAGTTCTTTAACTTAACAGTTACTCTCTTCTGCAGTAATATGTAACGTTAACGCTGTTAATGTCCTGCTGTGGATGGTGTCCCAAAACGCCTTTCTTTACCTCAAAGACAATTTTAACCGCAGTGTCACGTGTGGTGCAACACTGACTGATGTTATCGCTACTTGCTGCTGCGACTGTTAGCATGTGGCTAGCTGTGTGTTCACCTCCAGGGCAGCGTCGACATCTAATGGTCGACACCATGGAGACACACATCATTACACCTCACAAGAGAACCACGTGTACGTTTCGTCAGTGATCAAAATGGGGTCAGTGTGCGAGATCTGCATTAAAAGCACAAATACGGTATATCTGCATTACAGAGTCCATATTCTGCTGTTCAGTTAGAATTGGTTAAGCAGGTGCGTGTGTACAATGTAGTTCAGTGCATTTTCTAATAGTGGCCTCAAGATGTCGCTGTTGCTCGTGTGTCAGACCTGAGAAGTAGGATTAAGTTGACGCTGGAGTTTTTTTTGTAAAACAGTTTATTATACTGTGCATTATTTGGAAACAACGATTGAGCTTTATTACTTACAAATGTAAATACTATGGGAATGTTTTTGCATTTCACTGCAAAAACTGCCATATTGCACATAATCCTTTTTCTAATTTTTAGATTTTGTCAATTTTTATATTTATAAAGATACTCTTCCCCGCTGTGATATGTTTGGACAACACCTATCCGCAGTCATGCACATGTAAATAACTGCAAAACTGTATTTTTTGTTTTGTTTGTTAGGCTTACTTCGTTCACATAATTATTTTAAAACTCGCATCTGTTTAGTCCATATTCATATATTTTTAAATCTATTTATGTCACCATAGAAAATTCTTTGTGTGTGTAAAATACTAACTGGCAATAAAGCAGTTTCTTATCTGATTATACAATGTAGATTTATTTATCATTTTACAACACAAGGTTGTATAACCAGATGGCGGTTCAATGACCGAACAAAAGTGTAATTGTGATAGCAAAACGATGAAATGATGAAATTCTAGATCATTTCATTTTCATCTAAATCGGGCATATTGACACTGAAATGTTCATTAATGTGCCCTGTCCCTTTTAAATAAATAAATAGTAAATTGAAATGATTGGAAACCTATTTGAATTACAAATATGTAGTCATCCTATCTTTGGGTAATCTGTAGGAGCATAAATCAACTGGCAGATTACACTGCTGTGACACATCCACTTGAGGCTCAATACTGTTCAGAGACAAAAGCTCCTATCACAATTTAACCAGTGTAAACTGCCATAACGCTATAAAAAAAGTCCACAAAACCTACTGAACTGCAGCATATTCCTGAGTATATATATCGCACTGACCAGCTGATTTCAGTATCTGTCGCCATACTCTGTAGTTACTAATACAAACATTGGGCAAAGAAGGTATGATACTTATTTTAACATAAGTTACAAAGTGTTTGGTTAGGTGTAGGTTTCATTCACAAATGAATGTATTTGGAGAGCAGCATTTAGAGTCGAGGAATAACTGGCTGCAGTTGAATGTGCAGGACATCCTTTATTAACGGGATTCTTGCTGAGACTTGAATTCATGTGGCATTGAGTTTCAGCTCTCCCTCATGTCAGCATCCTCATATAAAATGTGAAGTTATGAGTTTCCTCTGGACATATTTGCTGTACCATGTAGAAGCTTGTGGTAACTTGAATAAAACTTGCCTGTAGGGTCTTTTTTAAAGCCATTATGGGCTGTTCCTCAGAGAACAATGCACTCATTCACACAGTGTTATTTTGAAAAGAATTTTGTAAAAAAATACCGACTTTGGAAGATTTTTAAATTTGTTTTACACAGAAAGACTGGATTTTGTGCTCAATCAAATAGCACTTAACTGGTGTGTTATTTTCACAGCCATATGAACAGGAGGAATGATAACTATGATCAAAAACTGTTTCACGTATTGGCATGTGAGGATTGTTTTAAGACAGACTTGAACAATTTAAACCTACCTTTAAGCCCACAAATTGAGCTAACTCACACAAGAGACGAGGAAGACAGATGCATTTGATATTTGGTCAATTTATTGCATTAAGGCATTTGATAAAATATAGAATAGCCTTCAAATATTGGCATCAATATGACATGTCATTTGTTTGAAAATACATTGTTAGGGTATCATATCTAATCTAAATTATGCAGGACTCAACTCTAGTAAAACACTCGGAGGCTAATGTGCTAACAGCGTCCCCCCGACTGTGCAAAGCATAGCACACAATATAGTACAGTGAGCATATACACGATGACCCACCACCAACAATCAATGTGTAAAACCAGTGAGAAACGATACGTCAACCAAGCCATCATAGATGATGGTTCAAAATGTGCACCAATATAATTGAAATAATATATCATGGCGGTATAATTGAAATTGCTGAATTTCAATTATACCGCACTGCTGAACAATTTCCATTCTCGTGTCTGTGTAGGCATTGTGCAAAGTTGGTTGAGGTAATGACATGACAGGATAACACAGTGAGATTGAAAGCATACAGTACAGATGCACAGAATTATACTGTCACTAGCAAATGTGAAACTGC
>JAPMOB010145633.1:0-22278 GCA_029875015.1 Lepomis gibbosus
CCCATGAAGTTCAACGTTGACAACCACTGAACTAAATTTAACTGGGTAGTTTGGATGAGCCTGCAACCTTCCTACTCTTTTGACATTGTGATTTGAAATGGCCAAACTATAAATTATTAGTAAATTTCCTTTTTAGACAAGATGAAAGGCGATGAAAACCTTCAACTCTTGACCAAACACTTCAATTATGTCCTCATTCATGTCCAGACTGCAATCAAAATACATCGAGCGGTCTGTTTGCCATCTGACATTTAGATTTTCTCCGTGCTCACTGACTCAAAGTGACGGCATAAAGGGTGGCGGGCCGGTTAGCGGTGTCCAGGCTGCTTCATTAACATTTGAGTCACTTTGTGTCATTAACAACACTGCGCAGCATGAAGGCCTCATGTTGAGTTCAGGACACCTACGAAGCTGGTGTAGCATATCATGACCAAAGTAAAGTCATAAGTTGCCATTAACTTTAATTTTACTGTTGTGTTTTACATCTAATGTTTCACATTTAAAGTTACGAGTACTAATCAGAAGTGAGATTCTGGAGGTTTTGTTGGACGTGTTATAGGAGCAGTTTCGTCCACGACGTCACAGCGAGGATGACCTTATCTTGTCCAGTGACACCTGTGTTCACGACCTCCACCACACACCTCCTCGCTCCCTCGCCGCCAATCACGTCACTTTGTTGGCTTGAGGATGAGGAGGATTTGAAGATGAAGAGGCCTATTTATCAGCTCAACACGCTCAAACTGTGATCACAGTCAGCTCCTCCACCGTCATACTTTCTGAAAGGTTTGTTATATTTTGGATCTTTGCAGCATTGCACATCATCGGCGTTGCAAGGACAATCAGGGAACTGAAGAGTTGGATTCTTGTGTTTGCAGACTGGGGTGGAGATGCTTCGCTCTCAGGTGCAGGTACTTCTTGTGGCTTTGTTTTCCTCCGTGCTGCTGGTGCATGTCAGTGGAGCTCCACGCAGAGACATGCTGACAGAAACACTGAGAGCAGACCTTGAAAACGACAAGGTGAGGGACACATATATTTAATATTGCAAAGACTTAAATGGATCTATCAGGAGATGAGACAAGGTGTTTAACAGCTGGCATCTTTCATAGGGAACAATTTTAAATTTGGAAGTGATTTGTCTGAAGTGCTTCTTTTTAGTTGCCATTCCTTTTCTGTCCTCCTTTAGGATCTCACTCACTTGCTTTTGCTGAAGTTTGTGTCTGAACTTATGGCAGCCAGAGGAGACGAGACGCTCCCCGAGCTAGACGAGAGGGAGGTGGGAGTCGGGGAGGAGGTGATGCGTCGACATCTTCCCCTCTCCCAAAGAGAGCGCAAGGCAGGCTGCCGTAACTTCTTCTGGAAGACGTTCACCTCGTGTTAACACATGACAAGAACTGTTCAAGCTGGAGGGATACATTTATCCACACGTGCTCGCTTTGTTGTAACTGGATTATTTACTGCAAGATGCCACATATACTTTGTCGATTATAAACAGAAATAAGGTCGTATGTTTTGAGGTTGGCAGGGATGTACAGTGTGTAAAATAAAATGTCCTGATTTAAAAGGATGTTTGTCAAGCGATATCCTGATTCTCTTTCTCTCCAGCGATTTGGTAGTGCACAGGTTTTGAGACTTACAAGAACAAGAGCTGTCAAAACTGAAGTAAGCCCGTTTCCCATAACGCAACTCACTCGCATATTTTGTCAGACCCCTCCTGCCTAGTGAACCTCTCTCAAGCTCCACACCCCACGTTTTGACAAAGGCATTTAGCTCAGACTTTGTAGCCTCCAATCCCATGCCAGAATAACCCTGATGAATTCACTATGACATCATGAGGGTTATTATTAATTTTTTTTCAGATTTTGGAAGTTACAGAAGACTTTCAGGCTAAGGAATATTCTCTGTGACTAGAAAAGTGAACTTCAGTAGCGTGCCCTGTTAAGTTCTGAACATGAGATGTGTATATAAAAAGCAACAAACACACCGATTGACTTGTTGGCATTTTAATAATCAATTTTGTTATTACAAACTGTATTAGGAGAAAATCCACCCATGTGTTTACATGTTTTTCCTGTTTATTCGATACAAAATGGCATCCTACCTCTCAGCATGAATTCAGCTTTGATCTACAAGCTCTAATTCAGAGCGTTTCAAACTGAACACACGGAAAGGAGTCTAAATGGATGACGGTGTAACAGTAACAAAATCACGTGATTCAAGGAGTTTGACACAAGAGCTGGCATGGGTTAGGATTTAAAATGACACCACGGAGGATGAATGAAATGATATCCTTGATGATATAAAGCTGATTAATACAGTATATACATGATGAGATAAATTAACAAGAGATGAAAAAAGAAAATTTGAACCGCTTTAGCATGATCACATGTCACACACACACACACCAAAAGCAAAATTCACATAGTTTCAAAAAAATAAAATAAAAAAGGATCATTATGAAACTGAATGACATCCTTGAGGTAAGTCTTTCAGATTTCTAGCCCTTTAAGTTACACAAATACAAAATCAGGACGGAGAGACAGAGGTTAAACACAATCATAACTAATACTGTAGCCCGAAGTCTCAGAGAATGACAGCTTGGCCCTCGTGAGTCCAAGGATGAAGAAAAATCTAATCCACATTCAATCTCTGGGCTAATAATTCATCACATTCAATTCCACTTTTATGTCACTGAATGTAACAATTTAACAGTATATAAAAGTTTTTGTCAAGTAGATGAAGCCACCCAATATACTTTTAAATATTACATCATTTTAGTTTCAAACTTTTCTCGATATTGCATTCTTCACACGAGGCTCAAGCTTCACACAGTAACATAAGTGACCAACACCCTGTTTTCCTTAGAAGAAAGCATTTGACTTCATTGCACCATTATATTCAATATAACAGTCAAGCATCAACCGACAATAAATGTTAAACAAACCAAAGCAAGTTTGTGTTCTCTATAATTCACAAGTGTTATTCCAGATGATAAAAAAGGCAAAAATCCTGTTATGAGCTTCTAATTAAACAACATGACACTGAAATGTTCGAGTGTATGAACGAGAGGTGTGGTCTAGCAAATAGTGTACTAGCATTTAATAAAAGCTAAAGAAAAACAAAACGTCTGGGTTATAAAGTTAACTACACATTCCTTTCGTCTACATTTCCCGTGCTATGAAGCTACGTCTCTGCACTACAATGCTACATGCGCTCCAAAACACCTGGGAACAGTTTCTTTCAAGGTTTCAAACCCAACCAGCCTGTACACTCACAGTTGTTGCATTATGTGCTTTTAATGTGCTTGTTTTGAGGCAGTTCTGCACTTTGATGTTTAGTGTTTTACAAATGTACAGGTCCCGTTGTTTAGACGAGCTGTCTTCCTAATTATCATATATGCAGCTTCTCTGCCAAAAAAAATCCCTCATTTTCAGGTCTAAATCTATAATATCCTTCCGTACGTTCATTGTCTTTGACAGTGATAATAATGTGCAAGGTAATAGCTGAGCAGTACCGATAAATGGTAAGTGGAGCCCAAGCTGCCTGCAGGTCAGGCCACTGTCATGCCAATACTTAACTAAATATGAAATGAGGACTGTGTGTAACAAAAGGTGAAAGAAATGTAGTAGGACCTCTGAATGAAAGGAAACTAGTGAGGTGGTTGCTCCACCAAAACTCCACCTCTCATATTAATCAGCAAGACAGAAAAATTCCTCTGCAAATGAAATTGCGGCTGGATACCAACAGAGGGAACTGTAACAGAGTTTAAGCCAACCAAGAAAGAAAGAAGTAGCTCAGGGGTCTGAACAAAGCAGGGGCATTTCCTGTCAACAATGTGTGATATGTTGACCGTCTGTGGAGTCGCGAGAGTTGAGAGTGTTGAGAAGGTGCAGCAGACAAGAGGCTCATTAGCAGTCGGTGGAGATTTTGGCTGAGAGGTCCTGGATGCGGCGTGCGCTGCAGCTCTTACACAAGATGTGGCCGTCCAGCGGGTAGCAGCCTCGACCCTCGCCTTCAGAGGACAGCAGGAGACCACATTCCTGATGAGGGCACAGACACTTCAGTCAGTTCAACTTGACACTCTCGCATGGGCCCATAAATTTATGTAGAAATGTAACAAACACTGCACATTTTGGGCGCTCTTACTATAGAGAATATGGTAATTTGATCCTACATTTTCCAGGCAGGTTTAAGATTTCTACAGATGTTTTTCATATATTAGTCATGTTAACTTTTCCATGTACCTAAAAAACACCATTTCATACATTTTCAGTCCTTCATTCTTCAACTAAAACTGAATGTGCAAACACTCAAATAAAACTCTTGTTCTTCCTCTCAAACCTAACAAAGAGTCTTAAATCAACAGGTCCTTGTTTCTGGTATTTTGTGTCACACAGTCCTGTCCTCACCTCACAGACGTAACAGTTGACATGGAAGCTGCGGTCCAGAGCTACAATCCTGACGGTCTCCTCCTGGCCCTGTTCAGGCATGATGGGCTCCCCACAAACTGAACAGCGAGGTGCGTACTTCCTGTCAGGGAGGACAAGCATCCGAATTTACAGTTAGTGGACAAGTCTGTCACTTCTCTTTATACCGTGGAACAAGAAGAAACTTGGGAATAACATCATGTAGCACTGTTAGGCTTGCTGTTTGAAAGTCTTTGTACCTATGAAAATCATCTATGCAGTGTATCTGAGAGGTTGCATCCACGGTGAAGGGCACCCCGTCCAGGCAGCAGTTACAAACCACACATGTGAAACAGCGAGGATGGTAGGCCCGCCCCATGGCCCGCAGGATGCGGTCCAGGATGGGCTTAGAGCACTTTGAACAGCGCTCTAATGTACTCTGACAAGAAAAGCAGAAACAGGAGTGTGGGTCAGAGTAGGAATGACAAAGTACAACAAACTGGGAAATATAAAAAGTTTTTCAATTTTAGGGGATAAGAGGTTGAAGCAGACACACACGGGAACAAACACTTTGTCATAACATCGTACACACATCCAGCCATCACTGTCAAAACATGTAAAAGGGATCAAATTAGATCTTCGTCGTACTCGTTTCCTAACTTACAATGTAACAACTCTCACAGTAACTCTTCTTGTCGAGGGCGTAGAAGGGTTGGCCTCGGAGACGGGCGTGGCAGGTGATGCAGGTGAAACACTCCACGTGGAACACCTGCTCCATGGCGATGCAGCCGCTGCCGTCACCGACCACGTTGTCACCGCACCGGGCACAGCGACCTGAAAGTGGGAGGGTGGACGCAGAAAGTCAAGAGGTTGTAAATCTTGAGTTTGTTTTACTTTAAATGAAATAACGCGGGTTTGGCGGTTTCATAAGTCTTTATTGAAACGAGAGGCGACAGTACCAAAATAGTCCTCCGAAGGGGGGTGATTCATATCATACACCAACTTCTTGGTGAGTCGATCCAACTCTTCCTCGGGCCTGGCTGTTACCAACCCCTGCAGGAAGAAAAGAGGATACATGAATCACACGTGTACCTGGAAAGACCAGAAAACATCACTTTCAACAAAATCTTTTCACTGCAACGTTAATTTAACATGTAATTTTTAAAACAGATTCTGATTTTGATATTTGAGGATTTAAAAAAAAATTATATTTCAGCAGAAATTATATTTCTTCTTTTGAGAGACACATAAAGATCATCCCTAACAGTTGGTATGTGTAGTTAAGAGACCTCACCAAGATAACATACATGCATAATGTGGTTTATTTTTATTTCACTTCATAAGTAGTTTTTTTAAACAAAAGTACAGCTGATAGCTGTGTTTTGTGATGTCCAGACACGGGGGAGTTGACGAGTGCCCTTGTGAAGACAAACTATGCAACAACAATGCTAATAACATGATTAAAGGATCCTTAATTCATTTCATTCATCAGCAATTTTATTTTTATTTTATTAGTTCCTATCAGATTAGTTCTGATAGTCAGGTTCTGGTGTGTTATTTAGGGGCTGGGTATTGAACCCTTGTTTTTGGGAGATCAACCAAAAATGTGTCTGTAGCACTGAGAACCAAAAACTGTCAAATACCAAAGTTCACATCTGAAGTTACCTGCTCAGATTTAATTCAACATTTTGCCAATTTCTGACCAGTTTTAAAAGGTTTTGATTGGCTGCCTGTGTTTTATACATTTAATAATTTAAATGTTTGACTTGTCTCCTGTCAAATGAAAACAGGATTTCAGAACAAAGCATGTTTATATGTTTCAAAGTGTCAGAGTATTATTTGGTGCAGGTAGCAAACCAAAGCTATCACACTACCCTTAATATCCAGCAATGTGACGAAACCCAGCTGTTATTACAGCATATTTGTGTGTATTTTTGTTTAGGAAAATAAATGCTCACATGGCATTTCAATCTTGCCAAACTGAGTGTTGTCAGATAAAGTGAACATTTTCACAATATACCAGTTGCATTTGAAGCTCACATTTACTTTTCAAGATGTAGATTTGTGTCCCCACCTTGCTGGGCTGATAAGCAGGACTCTGTGCAGCCCCCGACCCTGTTTGATTATTTTCCATCCCTCTCTTGGACAGCTGAACCTGGTTAACTCTTCCTCCAGATCCTGAGCCGCTCCCCTTGAACACCACCTCAGAGTGCATCTCCTGAGCTTGTGAGCTGGGATGTTGAGGGTACCAGCCCTGCGGACTTTGCTGAGTCTGGGGAGGGGGGCGTGACATGTGCTGGCGAGGAGGGGGTGGAGTGTAGGCCTGTTCAGCCTGTCTCCCGGTCTGAGAGTAGGTGACGGGCTGTGCTGTCTTGACCTGGACGCTGAACCTCGGCCCGGTGGGAGTTGAGGCGGTGGTGTAGGAGGCTGGGACGGGCTGGGGGTAGGGCTTAGGGGTCAAAGAGGAGGAGTAGTAGTCCTGCTGGTGGGAAGTGGAGTACTGAGGTGACTGATGTTCGCTGGGGTAGGGGGGCGCTGGGTGGTATTGACTCTGGGGATGAGGAGGGTAGCCCATTGATGGACGTCCCTGAGGAGGGGCTGCGCTCTGGTGTGCAGGCTTGTAGTGATCCCCTGAGAGGTATTTGTTATAAGGCACATTGTCGTACAGCTGTGAAGAGCACAGTGAAGGCAAATGTTCAGGTCAACTATGAGAACACGCACTCACTCAAGAAGATGTTTCCATTTAGTTTCAATAAAGTGTTTTGTCATACTTGTGCGCTGGTGTCCTGTGGGTGGCTGTCCAGATCAGCGAGCATACTTGTGAGGGAGTCAATATCTGCATCGATTTTGGAGTGATAGCCCGCTGGCTTTTCAGGACCACGGTGCTAACAACAGAACAGCATTAGAAATATGCAAGCACATAAGGACTGTGTATTTATTACCGTGGTCGGAGGGTGACATCACACAGATTAATAAAGATGGAGCTCCAAATGAAGGCACGAAAAACAATGCACAGATGTTTTGAATCATCAGCAAAAATAATGCACCCACCATCAGCTCGTAGCTTTCCATGTGAGGACTCCAGTTGCGGTCCTCTTTGGGACCGTGCGGAGGGGAGTAATAGTGATCGCTAGACGAATGATGAATGGGCCCACCTTTAGGTTAGAGAACAGGCACAAAAAAATATATTTTCCAGACAATCTTGAATCTTTCACTTTGAAAAAAAGTTCTCTTTTAAAAGTCCTTCCTTAATAAGATCTAGAGATCGCACATGTTGAGGGCTTGGAGATAAGGGGAAAATCCTGACACTTAAATGTAAATAAACACACAATAACAACACAGTTCCAATGTGAGACTGAAATGAAGGTCTGGCTGTGGTGGTGTAGATATAAAAAGACAGTATGTTGAGACTTGAGGATGTTATTGTGTGACAGGACTTTTTGTTGTATGATCAAGTAAATAGATGTCAGGCAGTAATTAGGAATGCAAAGTAAGGTAGAGTAAATCCTACCAAAAGCTGCACACATGTGGAAACTACAGTGCAGGAGTAACCACAGTTTTACATGTCGAAAATCACCATTTAAACATTTCTTCTAATACTGATCCACAAAATTGAAAAAGTAAATTAAGCCAAGCCTTCAATGTATTTATTCGGATCTGATTAGTTTAAATACATCCAAAGATACTTCGTCTTTCACCATCATCTCTGACAAGTGGTCTTCTTACCTGTGGGTCCAGTAGCCATGTACCTGTTGGCCATCCCCCCTCCTCCTCCTCCACCGTTCTGGTCATAGGGGCCATATTTTGGGCGGAAGTCGGACATCCCCTTCTTGTTTGGTGCTCGATAGATCGCTGAGCCGGCGGAGTGGGACATCTGGGGGACGGCTCGCTCTGGGCTATCCAGAGTCCTCGGTGGAAGCCAGGTGGGACCGGACATGGTAGGCTTCTGAGATCAAAGAGTGAAAGGAAAATGTTTCGGCCATGTTGTTCTATCACAACATTTATTCTGCAATATGACTGCAGCATAGATTTCTACACAACGGCTGAATGCAAATCAGTGTCACACAATATTTGACTGACTCAGTTCAGTGAGTACGCATGATTATATCTTCAGCTTTTATCCGTAACTTGCATGAGCACAGCTGTGGCAGTCGTGTGTATCTGTCATAGGAAACCAGTGGAAACTACGGGATGCTTCAGACTGTGTTTCCTATGGCAAAGGGGACACACACATTGAACAATAGGCTTCTAGTTGAGGAGCAGGAAGAGAGCAGCCACTCTGAAAGGCTCGGGGATTTCCAGCAGGCTCCCACATTGCCCTGAAACGTGCGCGAGCTGTGTGTTTGTGTACTTCGAGACAAACGCTCATGCAAAAGTCCTCCAGCACACAAACATCGTCGTACACAGATCCACAAAACAGGTGCAAGTCCGTGGTTACCCCTTGCCTGTTACGCGCCACAATGGTTATTGTCTCGGGGTGTTTACACACTGGTATCACCGATTTCCAAATGAAGCGGAGACAAAAACAGGAGAGGAAATGTTGTGTAATGATATGTGTCTGTATACACGTGAACACCTGGCTCATAACAATATATTATGTATCCTCAGTAGAATAAATAACAACGCTGCAGCAAACAGCTGAGCCGACAAAGCGCTGACTCGCACCTGAGGGCTTTCATTAAGAGAAGGAACGACCTAATGTGAACTATTTTCACACTGATATAGATCTTAGATGTGGATCCTTAAAGAGGGCAAGCAAAGGTGTAGTGTTCATGAGTAGGGCTGCAACTAACAATTTCATTATTAATTAATCTGTTGATCATTTTCACAATTAACTGATTAGCTGTCTGGTCCAGTCAGAAAAAGCTGAAAAATGTTGATCAGCGTTTCCCAAAGTCTGAGATGACGAACTCAAGTGTCTTGTTCTGTCCACAACCCCAAAATACTCAGTTTAGTGTCACCGAGGATGAAAGAAACCAGAAAATATTCATTAGAAGAGCTGGCTTATTTTTCCTTAAAGAAATGACAGTAATCGGTTATCAAAATAGTTGGGGATTAATGTAACAGTTGACAAGTATTATCGATTAATCGTTGGAGCTCTATTCATGAGTTGGTGATGATTAGAAGCCCCAGATGCGCCACAAAACGCAGCCATCAGCTTCGTTCAAAGTACTATTTATAACAATAACCTGAAATAAAATTCAACTGCATTATGTCACGTTATCTTAGTGAACTAAACATAACAAATGTTAGTGATGATCTTTATGTTGTGTGTTTCTGAAAAGAAGAATTACAAAATCCTCAAATCTCAACATCGGTATCGGTCTTAATATTAAACACAGAATAGACATAATTAACACATTTTTCATCATTGCAACCATTTTATTGGATTAAACAACCAAATACTGGACGTTACAACTCTAAAAACACCAATAAATATACACATTCTCCCTATATTTATTTATAAACTGAACACTGCTGGGGATTAGACTAAGTAAGTGAGTAAATGATTAAATGGTGAATGATCAATTCTCAGACTTCATGCACACAGTAGTCAAGCTAAAGCATGTACTTGACCGCCTTTTTAGAAAGCCACTGTGTGATCGACATAATTCCTAAAAAAGGATTGCAAGCAGGAGGACAAGCCAAAAGCAAACAGCCCACTCAGATTGATTGTATGTGGGTCGTGTGGCTGTGATAAGTCCTTGTTGGTAAGAGGATTATAACGATGGATGAGATAAGGTGATGTAGACACACAGAAATACAAGGCAGCTTTTAAGCCTTTGACTTTTATTATTTCTATTCGCGGGGCTGCTGTAGCTAAAATTATTCATGCAGTATCATAATGGGGTTAACAGACATTACACAGGACCACGTGGAGGAAAGAGTGACCACCACATCCACTGGGGAGCTGGTTTAAGCTCCCTGTCTGGATCCGGGTGAGCTGCAGGGTCAGGAAAGTAATCTGATAACAGTTTTTATCAGTTTTAAAGACAGTTGATTTGCAGTTCGTCCAGTTGTTAATCAATTAGCTCGGCTGGAGCTTCTTGCTGAATGCAAAAGAAGGCGTAGCAGCTCGTGAAATGTCAAAGTTGCTCACAAGAGTCAAGCTCGCAGAGATAAACAAAGATAACATCCGGTGTTTAAAAAAATCCTAAATAAAATGTCTCTACTTCAAAGCGTTTCACACAGAAAACTGATTAAAAACAAACTTGATGTAGCTGTAAAAAATGAACGGATGAATTCAGGTTAACCCCATGTAACGTTACTCACTGTTCTTGTCTTTCGATAGCAACCACAGTATTTTCACGGTTTTATTTTGAAGGCCAGAGGTTCTGATAGCTTAACATATTTGACACAATGAAGCTTAATGTATTACATGTGCTAGTTAGATAGAAAATAACATTAAGACAACAGGACGTTAGTCAGCATGGGTGAGGAAATACGATTAAAAACACTATACACGTAAACAGTGTCTCTAATCAACATTAGCAACCTATTATTAGCATTTCCTACCTTTTACAGTGACTCTCCTCTCTCCTTAAGTCTCATCTACAAATCAAGAACAAGAGTGTTAAAATAAAGCAGAGACGGCACATTACTGACACATTAAGTTAGCGACATGTTGCTGTTTTTAGTTCCTCACAGCAACGTTGACACGACTGAAAGAGGAACCAAGTGCTGTTCGTCCAAATCTGTCCTTTGTGCGTCACATACGTGTAAAACATACCACTTAAGTAATAAACTAACCCATAATGGAGGATAATTAGCAACATGTAACTTTAATAACAGGCTTGTTGTCTTACTTGATAGCCTGTTTTGAACTCGAGCAGAGCCCGTGCCTTGCCTCCAGGCTAACTTCTACACAGCCGAGGAGGAAACAATGAAATAATAACCGACACCTTCCGCCCGAAACGAGCCGCACAAACACCATGTACGCCTCCGTTTACACGTTAAAGGCTCAGTGAAAGTTATCTGGGGATAACTTTCTTCTAGCTTTAGCGTTGTTAACCTACTTTGTGACGAATCCAGAGGCCTTTAGCAGCAGCAGCTCCTCACTGCATTCACGACGTCTGACGTAACTACTGCTGTCTGTCTGTCTGTGCGTGCGTGCGTGCGTGCCTGTGTGCGCGCACAGAGGTGGGGGGTCTCGCATACATTTTTAAAAATAGAAATACAAACCTCGACCACTCTACCAAATGCTAATAAGTAATTGAAATGCTTTGAGAAAGGTTTATTTGCACAATAACAAAACATGAAATGCAATGTAAATACAGAAGAAACAAATGTGCATTGTTAAGCTAATGATCTAACAAGGATCCTGAAAGGAGTCAAAGGGGTTCATGAGGGGTTCATCACTAACTCATGGGTTCATGAGTTAGTGATGATGAGTCCATGACACAGAATTAATAAATATTTGGCAATTGATTCATAATTGTAACCATTTTATTGGTAGAAAACAAACACATTATGTGCTTTACAACTCTAAAAATACAAACAACTACATACATTCTCTCTTTATATATAAACTGAATACTGCTGGGGATAAGACAAGTTAGAAAATGATTAAAACTTATTTTGTTTGCACAATAAGAGAATGCAATGTAAATGTAGAAAATAAGTAACTTAAGCTAAAGTAAACAAGGTACTGATTACTACAGTCAATAAAGACATTTCCACCTTAAATTGGTGCAGAAAATTTCTCCAGAATGCAGGAAATTAAGTGTTTAATGCTGAAAACGTTCCCATAAGGCACTTTGTACTTTTGTTTGATAATTGCTAAATAAAGTTATTAGTGTTATATTATTAAATCCCTCTCAGATACATAAGCATTAAATATTTCTTCAAAATAGTGTTAAAATATCTTCTCGTCTTGTTCTCGTGAACAAAATTTTGTGCATTGTCACATCTTATTATCTAAAAGTATATCGTCTCACCCCTAATCTGAGCCCTATGTCCCCACCACTTTTTAACACAAAGTGAAATCCTTGAATACTAGCCCAAATTTTTTAATCCCATACCCATGATAAGCATAAATTAAATCCACATTTCTAACAGGCTTTTTGAGCGGAATGTCCCATGTTTAGGAAATCTCTACTTAAAAGTTTGGGGTTTTCAGTTAAAATAAATATTTGCCGTTTCCCATTTTTGAAGTAAAATAAAAATAAAGCTAAATACAGCTAAAATAAAAGTAAAATTTATTTATGACAATGGTATAACATCTGAAAAGACATAAAAACAAAAGAACAAAAGCATCAAGACACAAACATAAAATATTTTGCATATATTTACTGAAAATTGGATATACTAAATATGAGTTGTTTATTTTATAATTTGGAGGGGGAACAGCTGTTTAAGCAAATATTTGAAAAACAAATGAAGACAGAGGATAACTGAGCTGTACCAACTGCTTAATATTTTTATTTAGTGTTAGATTTCTGCTGTCAAAGTCTGTTTTATGTTTAGTGTATTAATATTTAAGGTTATTTTATTTTGCCATTGAGCCCGCAGAGTTTGGTCTTTGTTTTCTCTACATAGTTGTTTACAGCAAGCAGCAGCACATATGAAGGTCAAGCGCCTGATTTATTATTTTGCGGTTCATGAGATTTGGGTCAACCGTCTCTCTTTCGTTACCCCCCACCCTCTTTCATTTTTCTTCTTCCTCCCATGACTCTACCCAGCACCATGTTGGAGGCCCACTGCTCTCCCTAAGGCACTTCTTCAAAGGAACAGTTTCATAACTTTATTTATTTATTTATTTTTTACTTCCCTGTCTATCTCTGCTAGTAAGTGGACAAACAACCGAAGGCTGCTCCCTGGGATACCCCCGCTTCCTCCTCCTGCTCCTCCTTCCAGTAGCTCTGTGGCTGTTTGTCCTTATATGTCCAGGGTGCTCTGCAATCACAGGAAGGGGCCAATCTCTTATTGTTGCAGAGCCATCAACACTTTGGCACCAACTGTGGGATTTTAAGTCAAAGCATGGCCTCAGCCCATACATTATCAGATAAACAAAATTCTGTCCAGGCAACCAGGAAACCACAAAACCAGGGGAATCCCTGCCTTTGTTCTGTTTGACGATGAGTGACAGTTAAATAGGTGTTGAAAAACCTTACTTTCTTGTAAAATTGCTGTCAATTACTACAGTCTTCAGTTTAATGCTCAATATTACCAGCTCTGCATTTTTTCAAGAACGGGGTCGCTGATGGGCACTGACAGACGGGGTAACATGCAGGAAGTTGCCATGAGCGTTGCCCAGCCTTGCCAATGGGATGGACTCAATGGCTTCCGTCCATTGGTGAACCTGGTTAGTAATGTTCTCACTTTTCCTCAACCGCCCCCCTCATCCGTTCTTCTCACAATGCCTGGAAGTAGCCGAGACCTACATCTCCCTCTCTGTTTTCTTAATCGTTGTTTTCCTTTATGGTTTTTCCTTTTTTTTCTTTCCTTCTTTTACAAAGCACACAATTGATCCGACCTCCATCCAAACAAATAAAAACACAAGGACACGCACACGAGCCATACACCCCATGTAAACACCTCGCTTCCGATTCACATTTTCAAAGGATTTATATCCAAACATGTTCATGTTGTCTGATTTTTATTTCATCTTTAACTCATTTGCTTTTCATAAAACACATCTACAGATTTTACTATTTTACAAGTTACAGCCCAAAATTCAACTAGACCTGCATGCACTGGGCATCCTAGTGTATCCCAGTTTAACACTAGTTGTTTCAAACCTAAGGTAGCCCCACAGCTTTGAACTATGTGATCTATGGCAATCACACCTATCATGTATCAAATGTATAACATTTATACATTTTATTACATAAAACTGGATATTGTTTGTTTTTCTCATACAGTTTTAAGTGTTGATGTTAGGGTTGGTTTGGTCATCTACACCACTACCGTACGAAGCTGATGTTCCAACCATTTAACCATAGCTTTTGGCCAATCATTTGTAGAGCGGCAACTAAAGATTATTTTCATTGTCGATACTTTTCTCGAATAACTGGTTAGTTGTTTGGTCTGTAAAATTTCAGAAATTGGTGAAAAACGTGAATCCTTATTTTCCAAAGCCTACAGTGATGTCCTCAGATGTCTTGTATCATCCAAAGCCCAAAGATATTTGGGAGTTTACTGTCATGAAGGAGTAAAGAAAACACACAATATTAACATTTAAGAAGCTGAAATCAGAGAATTTGTTTTTTGTAAAAACATTACTCAAACTGATTATCAAAGTAGTTGGCAATTCATTTACTGTAATAGTCGACAACTGGTTGATTAGTTCATTGATTAATTGTTAGCTATTTATTTCAACCATTTAGCCATTACCTTAAGCAGTTTGTTTAGATTTAAGGGCTGGCTAAGTCATTTTCACATAGTCTTGCAAATTGCAACAGGTACAGTGGTGTTAAGGTGTTACAGCTGCCTTAATATGTGGAGATATTCTTTTTAACCTGGTTGGTTATCATTGGTCTACACTGAAAAGGCAATTATTTACAGTCCCATTTTCCCATTAACTACACACTGTAGAAAGAAACACCTACACTTCAGCTCAAAATTAGATATGGAATTCCATATTTTCTTTCTACATCTGAAATGGGTGCCGTACTCAGTCTCATCAGAAGAAATAAAAAATAATCTTCTTTTTATTAATCAAATATCCACTTCCTTAATTCTGCAATCCTCGCTTTTTGTTCAAGAAGCGCTTATCTACCCAAAGTCAACCTTGAAGAGATCTCTCCTCCTCCTTCCACATCTCCTTCTGTGAATACTTTGATCTGAAGGAAACACAGTTCACAGTTCACTTTTGCGGTGCCTCAATTAACTGTCCTGTGCCTGGTTTTCTGTGAACCCGAGGCTGCCCTGAGGATGAAGTAACTTTCCACTTGTTTTTTTTTTTGGTGTTATTCATGACCCCTGAGCCCATCTCCCCCTTGCTCCATCATCCCCCCTCTATCTTTATTTCTCCTCCCTTGTCTCCTGCTCGCTTTATTATTGACGGATGTCCTGCACAGGCGTTTTCATCCATGTCTATGAGCAGCTTTGCAGGATGCATTCAGAAGCGTGTGTGTGCGGGTGTGTGTTTATAGGGCAGTTCCTGCACATCTGTCGGCTGCATTTCTCTCAGTCAGGGCAGAGTAAAGGTTGTTTTTCACCAGGAGAAGGTGTCTCCCATCTAGAATGATCGATTTGGTCTTGCTTCCTTCCTCTTGGTCCTCATAACACGACGCCTCTGCTCTCAGGCAGCAAGCCAGGAGCTTCCGCACACTGTTGTGGAGCACTTATCAGTGCACGTTTACCGGTCGACTCAGCAATGACACAGTTTCTCTTTGAATGTCAATGCTAAAAAATTATTCAGAAATCACCAAAATATGAATGAAACTTAAAAAGTACTTAGAATAATGAGACTCTCAAAGAGGAGGGCACAGCTTGTTTACCCAACAAAAAGTTGGTCTTCCAGCTTCCTCTCAGGCAGTTTCCTCTATCCTGGAGAGGCGTGAAGGGTAGGAAAGCGTTGGTGGGGGAAGGCTGAAGCTCTTCGGGATAGCCAGGCACGTACCGCATCTCCCCAAGGGTCTTCATATATATATTTTTTCAACGTGGCACAAAAACACACCGTGCTTTCCTGCCATTACTTCGCGCAGAGCTATGGGGGTTTAGAAAAACTAATAGGCCACTAAAAATACTTGGAGCCCGGGGCCTAGGCCTGGGCTTTTCCTGCGTTGCTTCCAGTGTACGCGTGGGCCATTGAGGAAAGAGGAAACAAGCAGCTCTGGTCGCATGGAGGCTTCCTGAACGACATTATAAAGACCTCCCTCCCTTCAGCCTTCCCTCACATTACTGTTCAGAGCCAGTGGAGGCTGCGGGTGAAGTCCAGCTCTACGTCTTCGATTGTAGACTGAACACTGTGCCGAGGGGTTTGACGTCAAAGCGGCGCACGTTAGATCTCGTCCCTGCTGGTCGGGGTGAGTTCAAAATTGAATCTTCATCACTGCTTGCTTGGATTTACATGTTTGGTTTTAAGCGGAGATGTTGATGTTGTTTTTTCTTGATTAATCCTTAAAAATTTGTAAAAGTAATCACTGGACAGATGAGGATGTCCACTGACTTCAATTGTGACTGTAAAGTGAAACAAGGAGGACTTAAAATGGTTTAACTTCATATTTTGACAACATTTAAAGTCTTGATGAGCTCTCAGCAATGACTACACTGCTGCATCTTGCTGCTCCCTTGATAAATAAATAGCAAAGTATTCATGATAAAGATCAAGTGTATCAAATGGATGTTTCGTTCTTTCCTCATGCAGGTACGAGTAGGGAGCTGGTCTCACCTAACAGATGTGTCTGGGACACTCCAGCATATTTATTTGATCAACTACACGTAGGTAGGTCATCAATGTGCATCAATATTTAAAAAACTGTTCAAACGATGTATGTTGGTTGTTTGTTTCATCTATGATGTCTTCTCCACAGATTCAAATGAGCATGATGGAGCTGGAAGGCTACCGGGTGGACAGAGAGCAGGAGATGAGGGCTGCTGCCCCGGCCGAGGGTTATGTGAAGGAGTTCACGCGCCACTCCAACGACGTGCTGCTGAACCTGAACGAACTCCGGCACCGCGACATCCTGACTGACACCACCCTGGTTGTCGGCAACGTACACCTACGGGCGCACTGCGCTGTACTCGTGGCCTGCAGGTTTGTGGATCTACACAAAATAGTCCCCTCTGCAGTTGTACACCATGGAGGGCTCTTCACGTTTTCTCTGACTGGTGCAGTTTTCAAATGAGTGTTTTTCTGATGATAATATTTTCTTCTCATTTCTATTTATGATACCACCCTATGGATGGTCTTACCCCTCTTCCTCTAGTTGACTCATGCTTGTTTTGTCTCCTTCTAATTTTGTCTTCTCTTCTTCAGTTTATGCTGATTTTTCCCCTTGGGACACCCATTGTCTTCTTCTTCCCATCCCTTCTACACAATGCGTTGCCTTATCTCCCTCATTTAAAACACTTCAAGTGATCGAAATAAAAAATTCTTACCTTAAATATTTCTGTCTCTCCATCTCTCCTGGCAGTGGGTTCTTCTACTCGATGTACTCCCGCCGTGTGTTGCTTCAGGGGCGTGGTGGCAGTGGGGAGCAGCTCATGACGGTGGCTCTCCCTGATACCTTGGACCCATCCAGCATCTCCCTGCTGCTCGACTTCATGTACACCTCCCGCCTCCCCCTGACGCCGAGCATCGTCACCGGGGTGCTCACTGTTGCAACCTACCTGCAGATGGACCATGTGGCTGATACCTGCAGGGATTTCATGCAGCTGCACTGGTGAGGGACTAGAGAGAACGTCAGATTTTGTGAATGAATAATTAAAAGAAATACTATTGTGCACATTGATGGGTCATAAATTGAGGCATGGATACAAATTGGATTGATTTTAATATGCTTTTGCATGTTTTTAACTTGGGTGGTTGACAGGTTCTTTGTTTCTCAGCAGGGAGAATATGATTGAAAGACACCATCAACTGGAGCTGGACTCCAGGGTGTCTGTAGCCTCTGCAGCTCCCAAAGCAGGGGACCTGCCCAAGCCAGGACCCCAGAGATTCCTCCCAACAGCGGTGGCAACGAGGTATGAAAGATATGCGTGCAAATGAAAGCATTTGAATAAACTGAAGGTGGCAGAAAGTGCTCTGTGGGTGGTTACATACTTGATCACTTTGTTTGTATTAGATGAGTTACATTGTCGCTGTTTGCCTTATTCTGTTGACAGGTTTAGCTCATTACAGCACTTCCTTTGTTTCTCCTGCAGGGTCCTTTCAGAGGTCAGAGACTCTCTCAAGCCAGGGGCTTTCCCAATATCCCAGCCCAGGTCAAAGGAGCCAAAAGGAGAGCCCCTCATGGGCTCCCCGACTCCATCTCCAGACAGCCCCGCCCGCTCCAGCTGCCAACCAAACTCTCCAGCAGAATCCAACACCTGCAACAAAAACCTTGTGGTGAGTTTAAAACAGATTAAGCAGACTGAAGGTTGTTTATTCTAATAATGAAAACCAACGTCAAACACAAGGAGCCCTAACAGTGTAATTATCACTAACCTGTACAAAAAATGTTTACATTACCACTGGGAGGTTTTGTTTTACATTTAAATTGAAGTCACTGACTGACTGACTGACTGGTTTTGTTTATTTCGCCAGAGTGATGTCAAAGCCACGCCAGACCCAAAGGCTTGCAATTGGAAAAAATACAAATACATTGTTCTCAACCCACTTTGTGCAAACACCACGGTAAAGGAAGAGGAGATGGACGAACCACAAAGTAACACATCACCCATGGCTGCCAGGATTGGCTCGACACCCAGAGCACCCACAGAGGCGTGGTCTGGAGAAGTGCCTGGTCAGATTGATAGGTAAACTGGCATAATGAGAAATATGAGATAAGAGAGGAAAACTAAAACTTTTTTGCAAACATATAATTATGAACCTTTCTTCATCAGACAGGGGCAGGCCTCCTGCTACGAGGGTTCTGGCCGAGCCCCTCCCCTCGGGCCACCCCCCTCTGTGGATCGCCCATCAGTGCTTCCCACTCAAAAGGATGGAACAGGTATAAACTAAACCTGTCATATGATAAATATTTTACCTTTGAACACATCATAGCTTAAATATTTTCTTTGCCAAATACACTTATCCAAACTGTATCACATGGTTATGTTCGTGCTCTGTCAGTCACACCCTGCACCATCTTTCCAAACCTGCGCCCCACTGATCTAGAAGCTGCCCAACATGCAGTCAAGCAGGAAAACTACTTTGTGCCCTACTGTTATTCAGGCAACATCCAAGGAACCAAGAATGTCTCCTCAGGTGAGGCTGCAAAAAATTCCCTTTCTTCTGCTCTCTTTATTTAAAACCAATACCCTGACTCTGACCTTTGCTCTGGCAGGTGACAAGCCATACCGCTGTAATGTGTGCGGCGCCCAATTTAACCGCCCGGCCAACCTAAAGACTCACTCTCGCATTCACTCAGGAGAGAAGCCATACCGCTGTGACACCTGTGGTGCACGATTTGTTCAGGTGAGCGTTAACTCTGCGTGTGGGCTAAGCACCTGAGGGGGTTTTAATGTGCACTTCCTCATAACACAAGTGCCATTCATGCGAGTACACATTATTACATGTCCTCTTTTTCTCATAAAAAAGTCCCGTAGGTGCCTGTGTGACGTAATAAATGTCAGACCATACTCTCCGGGTTTAGGCTGATAACAATCTTTAAACGCAAATCTTGTAAATACTCCGTATGTGTATATCGCCTTTCTAGTCATTTCAACCACTCAAAGCGCACTACATCACATCCACCATTCACACACTGAGCCTAAGTGTTCAAACAACTACTGCGCGAAACTAACATTCACACACATTCATTCACTGGTGGAACAGCCACCAGGGGCAGTTTGGGGTTCAGTATCTTGCCCATGGACAATTTTCAACCGCCGACCTTCCGATTAACGGGCAACCCACTCTACCTCCTGAGGCACAGTCGCCCCTTGTCTTGTCTGGTTCTTCAAGTGGTTTGTTCAGTTTTTCACACTTCTCAATCTGTTTGTTTTGGTGTTAGGTTGCCCATCTGAGGGCCCACGTTCTGATCCATACAGGGGAGAAGCCGTACCCCTGCCACACCTGTGGCACCCGCTTCCGCCACCTGCAGACCTTGAAGAGCCATTTGCGCATTCACACTGGAGAGAAACCGTACACTGTGAGTCAGCCACACGCACACATGTCGTACAACAAAAACACAGCATGTAACACTCAGAAAGTCACAGAATGTCCTTGTCATTGCCCCACTGTTCAATCGGTTGACTTCTTGTGTTTCAGTGCGAGAAGTGTGACCTTCACTTCCGCCACAAGAGTCAGCTTCGTCTTCACCTGCGGCAGAAACACGGAGCCGTTACCAACACCAAGATCCGGTACAAGGTCCTGACTGAGTCCTACCAGCCTATTCTGCAGGCCTTCTGAAGACTTGTTAGATGACCAGCTTGGACATCAAGTAAAAAGTTACAATGGATCTCATTAGGAGAAAGAGATGGATGTTACCAAAAAAGTTAGCATCAACATCTCGGATGAGATTTGCAGCTTGGAGCTAACATAACACACTTAAGTATTATTAGTTTGAATCTTTAAGGTTCATTAGAAATCCTGGGTGGCTTTTCTGAGATGGAGATGATGTTAAGAAAGGTGTTTTTAAAGGTTTGTGAAGGGACAGAAGGAAGGGAACGAGACATGGAAAGAAAGGTAAAATGTTTTGGGATGTGTGTTCACTGAATTTTGAAGCAGTATGAGTATGTGAAGGAAAGATAAAGTAAGTTTTATGGAGGAGAGGTGGTGAATTTTGGAGTAAATTAAATTCTGAATGGAGAAGCACTCAATCAATGTTAAGTCACTAAAATCTTTTTCTTAAATGTACATTTATCACTCAGATTTATCTTAACCTTGAGGCCTGGGGCCTGCATGTTCTTTCAAAGTATGCAGCGATATCTGCTTTTAAAGTCCGAGCAGGCAAAGGACTTAGTTGTCTTGTACTGAGTATAAAGTATAGAAATTTAATGATGAATTGTTTTCTGGCATAAGCAATTTAAATTAGAAGACTGTAAGAAATTGGACAATAATTATTAATAATATTGCATTTGTATGTGTGTTCATTTGCTGGACAAAGATGGTTTTGTACAATATAAATTAAATCATTTTTATATCAATTGGAGCGTTGGTGTTTCAGCATCTCATTTTGTATCACACTCTGACATGTAATGTTTTGTATGCTGTATAAACAAATGGTGAAACGGCTTTTCTAAAACTTCTCTGGAATTAAAAATAAGTAATATAACTTATATTAAAATGGTCACAAAGTGCTGACTATAGACTACACATATTTGCAGAGCCTGTAAACCCTTCTCTCCCTCTGCCTTCCGCCTTTCTCCTCCCTAGACTTCCTTCCTCTCATTAATGCACTTTTTCTACCCATGAATCACGTCTTCTCTTAAGTCCAGTCTGTCCCGCCATTTTTTAGATTTTGCTTTGTTTTTTCTTAGCGCTTTTGTGGAAACAATGAAGCTGAGGGCACCTGTTTCCTCCAGGCTCCAAATACTGGGTACTCACACTCCCAGCCGACAACACGTGTGTGAGCTCGCTGGTGCTTCCTGAAGGTAAGGGGGTCGACTGTGGAGGGCCTGCAGACTCCTGCTGAACTCTCCCACCCTCTGTCATCCTCCGCTTCCTGCGCCCTGATGAGTTGTGGCTAGCTACACTTATTGTCCTGTTCAGCAGACAAACGTTGGAAGTTCAACGGGACTTTCCAAACTTCGCCAGCCCCCCTTCACTGAAAAAATTAAACCTATGACATGTAGTTTTTTCCATTCATCAATTTGCAGCTAATGGCACCCTGACAGGGGTCCTCCCAGAAAGTCACGAAGACTTTGTCTAAAAAATAGGCTTCTGTGTGGACCACATCTCAGGAAGATGAGTATTATTGAAACCATTTAGTGATGTTATTGAACAACAACAAGTAACCAAACTGGCAGTCCGTATGTACGCTGTGGACATGTTAAATTGTGTGTGTGGAGAATTACTCAGGCAGGCAGGACACAGAGAAAGAGGTAGTTACAGTTACAGTTTAGTATGTATCAGCATGCATCAGATTTGTGAGGGGAATCCCACTAATTTTTCATTGTAACCTATAGCCTACAACAAAATCTCCTCCCAAAATGTAAAAGAGGAACTCAAGCACAAGAATCAGGGCTCTGTGGAGAAATTTTCCTATTAGAGAACTTCCATCAGGTACAGTGCACAAAGCAGACTACACATAGCAGATACTTTTTACAGTATTTTGTAAGT
>JAPMOB010145753.1:0-20914 GCA_029875015.1 Lepomis gibbosus
AGGGAAGAAGTCGAGTTAGTAACATGCATTAATGGGATGAGGTTGCACTCAGAGGGAGAGAGAGAGAAGAGGAGAGAGGATTCTTTGTTCTTACCTGTGCTGGCACATATCTGGATTTCTTTCAAATTTTTTTTATCACCAGTTCTCAAGTGACAGAATGATGTGAAATCTTTTGCAGAAATCTGTATTGCATCACCACGTCATTGTGCAGTGCATTCAAACTAAATTGTGATACACTCATAAAAACATTGCTCCATAGGACTCTTAGTGGCCAATAATCTCACTGGGTACCTTTACGCAGGATTCTGCAATTGCATGGTCTGTTACATAACTTTATTCAGAAACTATTTCTTGTAGTTACAAGAACCTTCGATTTAAAAATGGGAAACCCACTAGCCCAATCCAGTCGGGTGTAGGATGGGTGGGCTTAGCATCTAGATGAAGTAGAGAACTTCATTAATTGTCTACTGTACTGTTTGTCTCATGGAAATGTCAGATTACAGTGACCAAAATTCATAGGAAGGCTTGCCAATATAAAACAATTTACCCTGTTCATTCCCTTAATATGTTTAATATAACTAAATATATTCGGCAATCCATATTCAACATTTCATGTTGTCTGACAAAATTAAGGCCACATTCATTGTTTGAGTGTTTGAAGAGAGAGATTTTCTGTCTGCTGCACCTCACAGGCAAAAAGGCTGCAGGAGAGAGCAAGGTCAATGGAGATCGATGCGATTGATGTCTGATGGGTTTGACCATGTAAATGTGTAAACAAGGCTGAGCAGCTTCTGTGTGTGTGTGTGTGTGTGTGTCTGGAGTTTGTGTTTGCTGTTTGTACATAGCGCCCACGCTCTCTGATTGTATTGTTAATTTTAAATGAATGTATTTTAGATTCAGCAACTGCACAGCTTCAGTGTATTTAAGCATGTTTATCTCTGTGACCGTGTTCACACATACAGTTTGTTCTCTTTGATTCAAAGCTTACTGGAAAAGCTGATTTTGTTAAATGTTTTTTATCTTGTTTGTTTAGGTTCACACTGCTGAACCAGAGCTTCTAAACTAAACGCACATGGATCTGCATGTAGCTTGTTTATTGAACAGCGGCTCAGTAACCTGCCATTCTGCAGTGTGTTGGTTCAATCAAAGCAAATCCAATTCAGCTCCTTTAAGTTCATTAAAGTGGACTTGTTTCTATCACAGTTTATTAGTCTTAATACTATGTAAGAACACTGGAGGAAATATGATCATCAGTATAGACTGCAGTCTCTCTCAGTCCATTTGGTTTGATAACAGGAGAAACAGTCTGGTATCAACATCCACATTGTTCTACCTATAAAACCTTGTGTTTAAGATCTATTGGTGCTCAAATGGTCCGCCATGTGACCATGAAAAGCAGAGTAAACTGTGTAAATTAATAGTCCACCTTGAAACCATGTAAACTGGTGGTCTGGCATTAATATATATACTTTCTTCCAAGGATTATCATTAGATGTTGTGTATATTTTTTGCTGTCCAAAAGAAAATGTGTCTGTTTTTAATTATGCTGAACATACACAACACATTCGTTAAACAAAAATATACATATTAGGATCCTTTGTACAATCATGTGCAGTCAATATGATGATTTATTATTTTCTATTCTATTTCATGCATTTTTATAAGCAGTCCACCATGTGAATCAGTGGTTAACCATGAAAATGCAATGAGTATGATTTAAACTGTCAAATAAAGATAAAATGCCATAAAATTGATATTAAAAACCACAACTTGTGTTATTTGGTTCGCTTCTAACATAATGCACTGCTGTTGAAATGAGAATATCCAAAAATTTGATGCCTAAAAGGAATGGATCCTCCATCATACTTCATTCAAACTCGAAATTAGGTAGTTGTTTAATTTCTTGTCTGACACCACCATTTTGCCTGTCTTGACTTCTCAGATTGATCACTACGCCCAGAAGGATCTGAAGAAGGGCCTCCAGCTTTTCGGCACAGAGGGCAACGTGGGTTTGACCAACGCCTGGATGATAGTACAAACTGATGTAAGATGTGACATCACTTGAGCGGGCGGTTGGTGGTGTTTGGGGTGATCTAAAACACAAGTTGGGAGATGTAACACAAAGTTTTAAGATTTTTCTTTCTCTTAGTCACAGTTTGCTGAGGTCATGGTGCTTTAAAAAACACTCAAACATCCTGCTCTAACGTTGCAGAACATTCAATATTAACTTCTGTGCAATTTAGCAAGCCAAGTCATGCAAAATACCTTGTCACATGCTGAGATACATGATGTTTTGACTGCATTATTCATTGTGACAATACTTACTTTTTCTATTGGCTAGGTTTTACCATTTGTACCACTGTGATCACATTAAATGAAACGGGAGTAGTTCAGTGTTGAAAGGCCATTTGATTTTACATTTCTTCATTTTGTGTAAATTTTGAATAAAACAGTGCAATCTTTTTTGTAGCTAATGGGCTCTAGACATTTACAAGCAGGCTGGTAAAATATACTGGCAATCCAGAAAAATGGCATCAGAAAAAATGTGTTAAATGTTTCTACCGACAGTAACAAACACTCAAAGCGTCTCTGGTTTAAATGCTTCGCAAAAACGCTGTCAGAGAGATTAATGCAAACATGATAGACTCTCAGAGGTAATCTTTGTTTCCAGCTCTCACTTTGATGTGCTTTTTCCATTGTATTATTTATATATGTTTTTAAATTCCACTGCGAAGAAAACACAATGTGAGAAACAGAGATTTGGAATTACGGATTGCAGAGGACGGATGCTGCTGCTGGTACATGCCTTTTGGCGAGATAAAATGATAGATTGGAGACTTCTGGGCTCTTTGGACCTTTTTTACATCCTAGATCCAGTCTTATGGCTTGTAGTTTTGTTCCATTAGCAAATGTGTCTCTATGTGCATGCATGGGTCTACTGTCTGGAAGGCATATTGTGTAAGTGTGTAAGTGTGTGTCTGTGTGTGTATGGTGACTGAAAAGGCATAAATAATGACAGAGAAATGTATTGCTATGCAAATGACTGCATGTGTGGGTGTTAATGTGCAGCATGAGGGTTTTTTCTGCGTACAGGAGGACCACATGACGAGAATCTACCTGACAGAGATACCATTTGAAAATGTATGTGTGCAAGCGAGAATGTGCTTTTTTCCTTGTCAGATCAGTGCTGATGTGTGTATGTATAGGCTCCATGAAGTCTGGCTGACAGAAGGACTATTAAAAGGCAGGTCTCATTCTGTCACAGCTCTTCCTCCCAAGCCTCCTTCATACATGCTGAGTCACTGAATAGATAATACAGCAGATGTCCCTGGAGCAAAGTTCACCCTGAATATTATTAAAGGCCACTTATGGAATAGAAGAGGATCTACATACGTGAGACAAAGTAGTAAAAAACATCCACAGGGCGCCAAGTGCTGGTACAATAAATCAGGGTCACACACCACACTAGTTGTTAACTTTCTGAGGTGATAACATGTGATTATTACGACACTGTGCAGTTTTTAGCCTTTGATTTGTTCTTGAAGTTTAAAAACTATTCTTCAAATGTTTTCTGGTCATTTGAATTCTGCTGTAGTTCATGATAAATTGCAATCTTGATCCATTGTTTAAGCGGGTGAGGGAGTTTTAAATTAACACACAATCCCTGATTCTGTGCACGAAGCGGCATGCGGAGCGACTCAGGCAGCATTATTCCCATGTAGAATTAAAGTCCACTGAATGAACAAAACATCAGGGGCACTTTATCTTTTCATGAAGTACACTGATGAATTGAATTGTGGTGAAAGCCATGATCCCTTATCAAAAATCTATACCAATCACAAATGGGGAAGATGTAGATAAAAGAAGCAGGCGAGTTAGAAAATGATTGTAGGGCTTTGAGACAAATAAGATGTGGATTGTACAAAAGGGGCTGCAGTTCAATATAAGGAAGATGAAATGTTTTCTGCATTGAGCACATATGAATTCTTTTATCCCTCTAAATCTCATTCTTGGCAGGTAAATAATTTTGGCTTCCATCAGCTGAGGATGCTTATTTTATGTCGTGTGTTAGGATTTTAGTGATGATAATAAAAGATCTGACTCTCTTGACTCATTGTCTTTCTCTGGTGCAGTTTCGTTGCTGTGGAGTAACTAACCACACAGACTGGTTTGAAGTTTACAATGCCACCCGCGTGCCGGACTCCTGCTGCCTGGAGTACAGCGACAACTGTGGCCTGGACAACCCAGGAACATGGTGGACAGCGGTGAGTTCTGGCATGTACACAACCCAAAGCCTTTCTGGTCTCATGTGGCATGAGACTGTAATGCATTACCTAAGTAATAATAGGCCTGGGGAGAGAACTAACAAATCCACTTCAAAAACCTCCAGAAGTCAAAAATGACTACCTGACCTGTACTGGGGAACCAAGTTCCAATATAATTTCAGGTACAGATTCAAAAAATTAAAAACAAAGAAGAAAAGATACACCTCAGGTCATCACAGTGTTGGTCATATTTAATTTAAATGTAAATTCATATCAAAAGATAATTCCTCATTTGATCCCAAAGCCTTCCGGCACCATAATTAGTATGACTCAACATATTTGCTGTCCTTTCCAAGAATTTTTAATAATTAAAATTTAAAAAGTAACTAGCTATCTATTGAAAATAATAATCACAAACCAGGGATCTTTTTTGGGATCTTAGCTGCGCAGCCCTAGCAAGCGAACAGCAGGACATTGATTGATTTATATTCATAGTTACTGCTATTGAATTAATCACATCTGTCCAGAAGGACATGACTGCCGGTGCTACTAATGTACATCTGATGTATAATCAGTGTCCTATTTTAAATTTTAAGCAGCTGTACCATAGAGAGATTGTGATATAAGCTCAAGAAATTAACTATTCAACAGGACAAACAAGGTTCTATGAACCTTGAAATACTTTACAACTGCAAAACAAAAACAGAGGTTTTCTTCACATCTCTTAGACCATTAATAGGCCACAAAGACTTTGTATCCAGTATGTTTCTTTGCTGCCGTCAACCCAGACGAAAAAAAGGGTTGAGTTTCAAATCAATAGTGTCATGTGGAGAAGCAGCCCGATCTGCTAAGAGGAACTGCATGGATGTGAGCATGACTGTGATGCTGGTAAAAAAGCTGAAATGGGTGTACAGGGGATTGCATCAGTCAAAACAGTAAAATACAAGGTACCTCATTTTTGCAGGTGTGTCTTAATGAATATGTAACACTGGGTACATCTAGTGATATTGTTAGGACAGTATGCAAATGGCTTAATCTGTGTGTATAACATGATTAGCAAGACTGGAAGTTGTCGCTAGAGAGGTAATTGGGTGTGGTGAGATAATATGTAGGGACAGCTGGTATTAATTACACATACAGTCAGATATAAAATTACTCCACCTACTTGTGACCTGTTCATCACCCTTGGCAAAGTCTGCTGCATTGACTTTTACTACAGTATCATTATCATTTTTGAACTGAAGCAAATTGTGTCACACAATGTCTTCTCTTGACACTCTCCCTATAATCTTGTCATTAACACAATTAATTACCAGTATTATTTCGGTCATTAAATTAAGCTAGAGCTAGAAAACTGGCAACTGGCCTTGTTCTTTCCAGTACAATAGTCCAGCCTCCTTTCTAAAATACCCTTTCTCCCCAAAGTGCTACAGAAAACAGATTTTTACTGAACTGCGTCAGAACAACATGTTTGAAAATTCCAGTCTGGTTTCAGCGACCTAGCTCCATTGGACAGAATCACCCCTCTTGACTAATGATCTCCTCTTCGCAACTTCCTCTAGCTTTTATGTATCAGCCGTTGATGCAGTTGTCCATGCTATTCTTATCCTGTAACACAGAGTAGGTAGGTGTCCCAGCCTTTGACTGATTTTCATCAGATGTATCCAAAAAGTTCTCATCTGTGTCACAAGTTCATTCTGACCTTGACTCCCCTGTTTCCTGTGGGATCCCTCAGAGTTCGATTTTAGGCCCTGTACTCTTCACAAACTATGGTCCCATTAGGCCACATGTCTTGAATACATCAAATATTGGATGCAAAATCAGTTTAGCTTATCTATCGGGGATCTTCAGTCAGCTCCATAGTGTGTTAACAGTCACTTGGGAAAAGATTTCATCCACATGATCCAAAATGAGCCTTGAAGAGGACAATTACAAAGCATATATTTACATATTTAAGCAGTTGGAAATGAAGTTGATGAGAGTGGTGAGGGAACGAAAATAGTAAAGTTAAAGGCTGTTAAAGCATAAGAATGAGCAGAAAGACAATAGCTTTGTGTGAGGGAACGCTCAATTGCATCAATCACTTTCTCAGAGAGCAGTACATCTCAGAAACTGACTAACTATCTAATAAACACAAGGACTATGTAAATTTTCATGTAACTAATTCAGTTCACTAAAAAAAGAAAACATGAATAACACAACAGCAGCCGACCTGTTGTTCCTCTCTGCCAATTGCAAATGTGTATTATTATTGCGATATTATTTGGAGGCATCAACATGAAACATGAATATAGAGTGTCACAACAAGATGTGATGGCAGGGCTGGTAAAATGAAAAATAAAAACCTTTTGAAGTTGAAACGTTGTCATTGTCACAACATGTTAGGGCCACTTTACACACTGAGTAGTCTACTTAAATCATCCAACAGAACTAAAGCAGTCACTGCAAATCACAGTGAGTGAAGATGATGAACAATAAAGACAGCGATTTCAGTGTATCTTCAGATGTTATTAAGTTGATGCAACAAAATGGTAAATCGGCCCTTTTAAAAAATCATATCAAATGTGCCATATGTTGCTTGGAAAAACAGTCATGGTTTGTAAAGTTCCAGATCAATTGTGTCATACATTTGTTAAAAATGTCATAACTTGTTGAATGATTTTTGGTATTTAAAACCTCATTTGAAACTGTATAATATATTTAGACTAACACAATGCTGATGAAGATGACAACTAACAGCTGAATGGATCTTGTGAGATTTTCTCGTCATACAATTGAATATAATCATTATAAAACTCAAAAAGATGGTGGTGTTTCGTTTGTTTCCATCTTTATGAGGAAAGAATCATGGGTCAAAGACACTTTGTCATACATTTAGTGGCAGGAGACAGCTTTCTGACACCAAACTAGTAATAAATCTTATTTATCTGTAAAGTAAATCCAGTAAATCTCCGTTAAAGTATGCCATCATGGTTACAGGTGCAGACTTTGGAGTAGGCAGCCCATCTTTAAATAGAAACCACTTATTCCAATTGTTTGCAACTCGATTTAATTTGTCCATCCAGCAATGAAAAGGCCAAACTGCCGCTGTTTTCAATTTTAAAAATAAAAGACGTAACCTTTTAAAATGTCTTTCTATTACTTTTCCTGAAAACAGCTTCTGTACAAACCACAGAATTTTTTTTCAATATTATGCATATTTACCTCCTTCAGGGGACAGCTTGTTGGCCTTCACGTAGACCTGTGAATTTCACCAGCCCTTCTAGTTCGAAAGAACTAGAAGGGCTGACAACATATTAACTGATAACAAATTAATCTTGCTAGTTTTGTATTTTGATCAATGTTTGCCCTGCAGAGCAAGAATTCAGATAGTGTAGTTTACACTGAAGCATATCAGATCTCTCTTCCAATAATACCTGCAAATCCTTTCTTTTTAAATATACAATACTGTGCAATGGTTTTAGGCAGTTGTAGAAAAAATGCTCTAAAATAAGAATGTTTTCAAAAATAGACATGTTGAGATCATGGCTCTGTAGGGGCCATAACATAACTTCCAGGAATCCTTGTTCTTCTTGAAGCTAAAGATAGTTCTTAATGTATGCTGTATGTTTGGGGTCAGTGTCATGCTGCAGAAAAAATTGGGGCCCTCAGATGCCTCCCTGATGGTACTGCATGATAAATTAGTATCTGCCATGTCTTCTCAGCATTGAGGAGACCGTAATTCTGACCTAATCCCCAACTCCAGAGAAACGCAGCCTCAAACTTGCAGTGAGCTTCCACCATGGTTGACTGTTGCTCTCCAGCCCTACAGTATACAAATTGCCTTCTGCTACAGCCAAATATTTAAAATTTCCTCACCAGTCCAAATTTTCTGCATCCCTGTGCTCATGTTTCTATGCACAGTTGAGTCACTTGACCTCGTTTCCATGTTGGAGGTATGGCTTTTTTGCTGTAAGTCTTCTTCTTGAAAATTCTTCCTGGGAGAGACCTTTCTGATGCAGTATAACTACTTTATGTCTTGTTGCTGTGCTCAGTCTTGTCATGGTGTATGACTGTTGACGGTAACTTGTATTCTCTGGCTGTTTCTCACTAAGTTGTATTCCTCCTACCATGAGCGCCATATAGGGCCCCTGACTGACAGTGGCCCCAAAAAATAATTATAAACTAATATCAAATTATATTATATTATACATTATATAAACCATCATCAATGAGTATTTATTTATTTATTTCAAATATAATAATAAAATGAATGATATCTTTGTTTTTGGCACGATAAGTTAAAAATCCCCATTGACCAAATTTCTCTGTCTCTCTTGCTCTTTTTACCATTTAAAAAAAGACAATGAAATATTTCTTAATGACAGAAATTCAAACACAAATAATTTTCTCACATAAGGATCATTATGAAATAAATACAATTAAAAAAAACACTTTCCCGTCTGAACTGGATGCTTTATCATTCCCATCATGATGGGTAATTTATTTGCAAAGTAAATAGTGAACAGCATCCTGTATGCAGACTTGCATGTATAAATCACCAGCAGTAAATATTGTGCTTGTACTGATATTAAACTAAAAGAAGCCAGACACTTGTAAGACTTTAATTAGAGTTATGTAAAGCTTTTGATGGGACAGTTAGGTCCTAGAGAAGTAGTGACAGCAATGTGCAGAGGGGGTCCAATTTGATTTTTGTGTCATGGGGCCCAAAATTCCTGGCGGCCCCCTGCCTCCTACACATCTGTTTCTTTATAATTGTTTAATCATACACCTGACAATATGCCCACAAAATCCCTGACTTTGTGCAAGTGTACCTAGAAAAATTTAGGGTGACCCTAAACAGTCGCAGATTCAGTGCTTCAATAGATGGAGCCTTATTCCACAATCTCACACTCGCAAGGGCGTCACTTTGTGCCAAAAAGTGGCGGGGAAGGGCCCAGATTAGGGGTGCAGTGAATACACTTGCTCCCGAGACATGAGCAAAACAAGAAGATATTAGAATAAATATTCACTACTGTGATATATGATCTGGGTGGTCTGGGCATCCTCCACAAGAAGATTTTGAGCATTAAACACTTAATTTCCTGCATTCTGGCATCATTTTCTGGACCAATTTATGGTTGAAATGTCTTTTATGTATATAAAGGGGAAAAAAATAAATAAAAAATATAATGTAATATAATGTAGTTATCAGCAACTGTTTTTTTAGGTTAAGGTAAATTCTTGGACAATGCAAATTTTTTCTTAGATTTGTTTCTTAGACATGGCAATGCATGTTTCTTATTGTTCAAATAAACTTTTGTCAAAGCATTTTCATTTATTATGTAACATTTCTCGTTGCAAGCAATTTATCAGAACCATTTTAACAAATACTTTCAAAAAGTGATGGGGACAAAATCAGCCATTTCAAAAAGTGGTGGGGACATGTCCCCAGCATCTCCAGTGTAAATGACACCTATGCACAGTCGAGTCTTTGCAGACAAAGCTCATGCCATTTTGGCTATATGGGGGTGCTCAGTGTCTGACTTTATATATAAAGTCTGACTTTATATATAAAGTCAGACTCTGAGCTAAAGGATTAATACAGTCCTGACTAAAGGATTAACACAGTTTAATGCTGTAGTCGATCAGAATACATGTTCAACAGATGTATGGATGTTGAATGGCTTGTGCCTGACGAAGTAAAGTGTTGAGAGCAAATTTCCTTTCTGTCTTGATATTATAGATAATAAGTTAACATACTGGCCATTAAGATATACCTTCCCAGTGCCCTTCCAGTGTAAGAAATGGGGGGACAAAATCCACCGTCCTTGACCTAAAGCAATAATATGAAGCAGGCTAGGTTAAAAAAATGAAGCATGTGTATTCCAAAGTTAAATTTTTTTCTTAGTACAAAATTCCCTCTTCATGTTAACGCCATTGCACAGCACAGAAACACAGGGGAAAACATAAGAGGGAATTTTGAAGGGATCTGTTATTGCCAGTGTGCATAGAAGGAATGATTACTGCAAGTAAACCCAGTATAAATGTTCAAATGTTCAAATGGGCAACTGGCTATTGTTTTAAGACACCTATCCTTTAAGTTACTCCATTACCAGGACTCTGATATGTCTCTAACCCAAACTAGTTAGTTTTCTTAACAAACCTCAACCGCAGAGGTGCAATTTTATTAAACACCCATTAGGGGTGTTTTGAAAGTCAGTGACAAACAGCCTATTTTGTTTTGGAGCATGGACGTTAATTTTTTTACTTTCGGTAACAATCAATTTCACAAAATAAACCAAGCACAATTATACAACTACTAGCTTTTCTGAGCTTTCAATTAAATTAAATGGGGCTTTGTTAGCATGGGAAACAGATGTTGACATTGCCAAAGCTTTCAATCGAGGCCTTTTCCAGGTTAAGGTGTCAGGAGCCTGCTATGGAGAGCAGGAGCATAGACAGATGGAGGCGCAGCAGATCCAGGGGGAAGTCCAGGCCAAGGAATGTATGATGAGAATCCAGCCTCACATAAGACCAGGACTAACACAGACTAAATCAGCAAGGACCACCAAGAGCATCCCAGTGGGACACTAGCCTGGGGGTTTTAAGTCACAAGGAGTCAAGACTTGCCACAAACTATTTCAACATCTTAAGATCTGAAAAGGCAAAACAAGAGACTGAATAAACTCCAAGTTAAACACTCAGAAAAGCTTTAAGCTTACATTATTTTGTAACACAGACTTGTAGTAATGTGAATGTAGAATGTAGTGTGCTGGGACTAGTTTAGCAGGTTCAGGTTTTCTGGTCTCATGAGAGCAATGGAAGTCAAACAGTAAAATTAATTTATATATCAGATGCAGCTCTGTGGTCCAGGAGGGTTTCAGCTGGGCAGCAATTTGATAAATAACACTGAGGCTGCTCAAAATTTTGGCTTACAGCACGACTTTCCATATTGATCCAGCCCACAATTATTTCACCTTGTGCTGAGGAAAATATATTTTTCTGGTTCCCCAATGTTATAGGCAGTAGTGAAATGCAGAGCAGGTTGTGTTTGGTTTCCCTGGCTCTGACTCAGCCTTTTGATGTAAGGAGATTTAAAAAATAGCACAGGCATGTCTGCAGAAATGAATAATTTAATTAGAACAACGGCGTAGCCTGTTATGATAGCACCTTTCCCTTTACTACAGTATTCCAGACAGTATTTTCTTCCTTGTATCTAATATAATCAAACATACAGTTTAGCACACATGTCTTTAAAATGTGTAAGACGTGAAGGAACCGTGTGCCACATGGCCCTCGTGGCAAATGATCACTTTTAAAGCCAACTTTCTTTGCATTCAGGACTCATCTCTTTTTTACTACTTGCTCACATACATGACCCAGAAGGGCATTGCTATATTCCTTGTATTGCTAATAATAATCTTTCTTTACTTTCTGCCCCTTGGGCACAGGGCTCAGGGACATTTTACAGAGTGTGGAGAGATTTTGAAATGTACACTGCTGAACATGTCTTAGTGACAAAAAATAGTGAAGCAGTGAGAGGAGAGAGAATTATCTTTTGTCAAGATGCCATCAGAATGGATTCAAGCAATGTCAGACATGAAAAATTCAGCCCATTCTCATGTCTAAATGCTGCCTCTGGTGTACATGGTGCTCCTGTATTCACATTGCTCCTGTTTGTACAGCTGAAGGGAGAGAAGGACAGCGGGGACTTACTTGAATTTTCGGAAAGTTTCCCCAAAGCATATTAGCTCGGAGGAGGAGGAGGAGAAGTGGGAGATAAGGATGTTGCCACAAGGGATCTTTTAGCAAAAGAACATTTTCCATCACAGTTTCTTAATACAGCAGGAGACGACTCAGTGTAAATGGTATATCATTATACAGCACTGGACATCTAAATAGTGAGGTTACGTTTTTTGGCTAATGTTTGCTTATTCTTTGTATGTATTTCACAGCCGTGCTACGAGCGGGTTAAGGACTGGCTTAATGAGAACCTGGTGGCACTTTGGATCTTTGCTCTATGCACAGCACTTACTCAGGTAATTATAACTTTTAAGTTGTGGGAATTATTTTTTTCAGTATTCAGAGGAGCCTCAGACAAAGGTTCTTACTTTGTGATATATAAACCTTCCAGTATCCTTTGCGTTAAGCGCTGAACACAGGATTCCTCTGGACAGCAGGAGCCCATAGAACCCTCTTGTGTTACCACATAAGACCACAATAGAGGGTCTGACTTTCCATCAAATTGTTTTATCTCTTTTCCAGCAAAGTGTTACGTGATGTGCTTCCACAGTCTGAGCGTTGAAATATTACACCAGGTTCCTGTGATACTGAAGGCTCATTTTTAGTCACCCATTGGATTCTCACTACCATTTTTGAAAATCCTACGTGGAGCAAAATGAAAACCAGAAAATATGTATCTGTGATGTTTGCCAGCTGACTCACAGCATTATAAAATACAAATAATTTACAGTTATGCTTTATGTTCAGGCAAGGCAGAGAAATTAATGCATGTTTAAAAAACCTGAAAGAAGAAATATCACTTTCTTTATTAAAAAAAATGAAACATTGAATGAATATTTAATTCAATGCATTGCTGCTGCAGTCTAACTTGGTCTGGTATGACCAGTAGCTAAGTTATTTGTGGAGGTTAGAAGTGGTGTTGAACAGCGTGTTTTAGGAAGGATTTTATCCTTCTTTGGTAGTATTTTAGGAATGGAAAAAAAGGTTTCTAGATAAACCCCAGTATAAATTTGATTTTAATAGCATTAGAAACAGAGAATAGGTATAGGAAATAATGTCTAACCCACTAAGAATATTTTATTGTATAAATGAAAATGTTTCCTTTAAAAAAATGGGGTATCGAAATTTCAAATAAACACACACATACCTCATTTCACCTAGCGAGAGTGTTTATGTACTAGCTCACACAAACGCAGGAATCTGAAATGAAAAGTAGTAGCAGCGTTTCAGGAAAACACATTCACAAAAATCTGTTTTCCAAGATCCTCTGACAAATGGGGAAGAAACTGTGGTGTGAAAATCATGTATCCTGGTAGTAAGTTTTGGGAAGAAGTGTTCAAGGAAGCGTTTCAACACATTTTCCCTCAAGAACCAACTGTGGCCTTGATGGGAGTAACACCAGAGGGTGTACAGGGAAGTGATAATATCTGCTTCAGATCTTATTAACAGCATCCTTGAAGCGTCCTTGTTACACAGTAAACTGGTTAAGACATGACTCCCCTAAGTACAACATATGGAATCAAAATGTTAGGCCAATGAAACAATTTTTTTTTCATGTGAAAATGAATTGCATCTACACCAGTGTTTCCATGTAATGTTTGTAGAAATGTTTGTCACACAACACAGTATCACAGCTAACATCTGGTAAGGAGTGGGACAGACAGCCCAGGTGACCAGATTATTTCATGGTCGCGACCTGATCTGAAAAATGAAAACATAACTGCAGATTAATGACGACAGCTGTGTGGTCTGCACTGATGCCATTTAAAAATGACGGAGAAAGTTTAGAGAGGACAGGAAGTTGTCATCTTAACTTTGCTGCAACCCAGCCGCAGCCTGTGACAGGACAGAGGCGTCGTCATTTTGCCAATATTCTTTGTAGCCCGCACGCACCGCAACACCAAGATGGCATTTTGTGATTTAGAACACTCTAGAGGCCATTTTGTTAAAGGGTGGCTCTTTGGGGGGAGAAAAATACAGTCTGGACGAAAGGCTAAAACAGAGAATATGATGTGTTTACATTACTACCATATAACTACCATAACTATGCCAATTTGCGGTATTGGGTAAAGTTTTTGCATTGACATTTTATTGTATTATTGCTGTTCAATAACTAAAGTGACAAATCATGCATTTGTGTTTTGTTTGTTTGAAATGTTGTATGTTAGTTTGTTTCTTACCTATTACTAAATTGCTTAGCCAGTCACTTTATAGTGAAATGATCGACCAAAAAACTGTAAAATGGGACATCTGATGTCCTGGCTAGATATCAAAGGGCACCTTAGAAAGAAAAAAAAGTCACAAAACACTGACAATAAATAAATCCAACTGTAAAATTGTGCACAAATTTTATGTTAACTCAGTAAAAACAAGAATTTATCACAACAGAGTGCCATTTTAATGGCATTTTGTCTGCATTTTTCACTAAAACTATATGGAACAAAACTACTGAAAAGCTTTTTGGTGTAATCAAATAGATTAAAAAATTACTGATAACTAGATAAAAGTGGAGATACTGGAGCTCAGATACAATGTGTAATAAAAAGAACAACCGCATACTCCAATCTGTGCAATATTTAATAAATTAATATTGCACAGATGCTCCCTATAGTTATCCTAGAAATAAAAAATAAAAAAGTAAGATAACAGTATGAGAAAATTAATCTTTTTTGGCATTTATTGTCAAACAGATGTACATTAAGATACAGAGAATGAGCCAAAGAGACAGAAGACTTCCTTTTCATTTCACTGCGACTTTACACGGACATCTGAACCCAATAATGTCCAATCTGTTTTTGTTTTTGTGCAGATCTTGGGCCTGGTCTTCTCCATGACGATGTTCTGCCAGTCAGTGAAAGTAGAGACCTTCTATGCCTAACAATCGACCTCTCTGCCCTTCAGCACACTTGGATTGTTTCTCATCAGAGAGGGACAGATATAAACCTACTCCCTTACTCCTCCCTCTCCTCCTCCTCCTCCTCCTCCTCCTCCCCCAACAGACTCTTCTTTCCAGCGTTTGTCCTCTGTGACATTCCCTCTCGAATGTCACCAGTTCACAGTTTTTCTGCTAACTATCAACAAGCACAGTGTCAGTGTAATACCTGAGTTGGTTCCTATGGTTTGCTCTGTGTCAAAAGCTAATTTCTGTGATACATTTTATGAATCAGTATTATGAATGTGTATAAAAAAATGTAACCCCTTTTTTAATATGTGTTTTGTTTTTAAATTATTTTATGGTTTGTATGTGTTTAAAAAATGAGAGCTACAGTTGGGAAAGTGCAGTGTGAACTGCTGCAAGTGCATGTCTCCTGCGATGGTGTGTATTAAATGTTTTGGCTCGACTAAACAGCACACGCCATCTTGTCATTCCTCAACAGGAAACGCTGAAGGGATTTATGTGTAATCCTGCTGTAATAATGGCCGATAAACAGGAGGGATGATGGAAATATGCTGGAAATCGGCATGTAAAATTGTTTATATAGTCCCTTCACTGAGACATGCTGGAGTCATTAAAATATTGTGTAACACCTAACTAATCGGATATTAATTAGAAATATCTAATGAAATTAACCACTTTGCAACTTCTTGCACTGTGGAACATGTGGCTTTTTTAATAGGTGGATTAACATGGGACATGAGAATTGCACAAACTACAATAACATGATTTAGTCAGAAGAATTTTAATGAACAAGTAGCAGGATCCTCCAGACAGGCCTGGGGCGATAGCACCCCCCACCCCCCCTCCAGCACTAATCAGAGCTCCAATGACAAAGGTTCATCTGCAGTCTTTGAAGCCTCTTCTGGCCTTTTGTACATTAAGTTTTTTTTTCTTTCTACCTTGGGCCATCAAGTATAATCCAGACTATAAGTACACCAGAGACATACCTTTATAAAAATAGCCCCACAGGAAATATGCTTTAAGAGGGGTTTTCAGCTGCAATTTGAAGTCCAAGCACTGCAGGTGCTGGAACTCATTTTGCATTTTCCTTTACTTTGTTTTATTCTGCCTTCAAACAATCTGGACATGAGAGAGCAAAAGTCCCTGAGCAATCAAATGTGTGGAAACATTTCAAATCTCTCCCTGAAGTCAGCAAAAACAAATTACACAGATTAATCAATAGGTGGAGCTATTACAAGCAACTTTACACTGCTTTACAAAAAAACTGATACGAAAGACAAATCATTTCACCATTTCTAGTCAAAAAACTGAAACATATTTCTTAACAGTTTCCCCACGTTTGCTATTTTTAAAGTATTGTCTTGTGTTGAAACTTCCAGAGGGAGTTGCTTCAAAAGAGACACAGTTGTGTTAAAAATGGCAGCTCTTGATTAGTGTTTGGCCATTACACAAATGGGACTGAAAGTAAAAACAGCCAACTGGAAGTAATGCATAAATAACACACATTGCTGCTGCAACTAAAAGTGTTCAGAACATGCAGGCTACCAGCGAAGCTTTAAAACAGAATCCTCAAACTGATCTGGTCGTCCGCCGACCGCATGTGTAACTTTTAGATGTGGAGCACTCGTCACTGGTGAGTTAAGCATCATTGTCAGCTAAGTTTGCTGTAAGACTGGAAAAGACACAGGAACAAGTCATGATGTGACAACTGCTTTCCAAAAACAGGCTGCTGAGCTATGAATCTTATAAATAGCCCCAGTTTGTGCCTATAAAGTTTAGATTCAAGTCACAGAGCTACGCATCCATTTATCAGAAAAATATATACCTGTTGATTTTTGAATGACCTAGAAGGTCTTTTAAAACACCACTGTGATTGAAGACTCTTCTAGCCATCTGAATAGAAATATTTTCTAAATATAAATGCTAGATAAAAAGATGTTTAAGCCGTCTCCCAAGTTGCAACTCTTTTCCAAAATTCAAATAGAGATGTTAGCCAGAAATGATATATCTCCTTACTTAATATGCTTGGATTTTACAAAAAGAATGATGACATGTGTCGTTTCTGGCTACATGGAAAGGAAAAGTCTGAAAGGTCTTTCAGGATTTTGGAAACATTTTCAGAACAGTGTTGAGGGTTGTTAACCACCTTCAGGGTTTTTCAGAGATCATTTCACATTTATTTTTTGAAAAATGAGAATTATGTAGTAATAGTAATTCACGAGAGGCACAAACTGGGACTACCTCGGGAACAGTGCTTGTACAGACCAGGTTTTGTACTCAACTGAATGAAGACAGTATGGAAACCCTGAGGAACTACTGTACATAGTATAGTGACTGTACAAATTTTTGAACATCACTGAACAAAATTATAATATCCCCCTGTAGCTGCAACAACTACTCACTAATGTTTGGCATGGGCATCTGTCACATATGATCACATGGATGCAATATAGGTTACTCACCAGCCATGAACTCTGATCCATTCAGCATGAACATTAGAATCCTTCTTAATAGAGACTTCCTCTGACAGAGCTGGCTGACTTCCTGCTGGCTCCCCAGCTCACATGAATGGCATGAAAATAACTAAAGCTACTTGACTTAAAATAGTATTTCTTTTAAATATGTTCCTTTTATTTTGATTGCATGTAGAAAAGGCCTTTAAGGGTCATGTGCTCCAAAAACTCCAGTCTTGCATTTTATCCTTAGCGCCTCCATCAGACCAACTGTGTAATATTAATTCATTTTTCAGTCGCTGTTTGGTCAGATATAACCTATGGACTGTTGCACCTTTGTTTTCAGCGTTTCAGCATTCTTATTAAGATATGAGTCAAGTTTATGTCTACAGCCCTTGAACACAGTCTCAAAAGGCTTCACAGCTCCCACATAATGAAACAATAAATGAAAACGATAAATGAAAATGGCAATCCCACTACCTCAGGCCTTCAGTGACAGCAAGAAAAAACTCCCACTAAAACCTCATTACACAAAATGGACCCACAGTTTTCTCTTCAACTAAAACATCACCAAGAACAAACGTGCACAAGCTTTTCACAGTATGGACGAACATACTCTACAGCATGACCATGTGCAAGTATCTAATGGCTTAGAAACTATTACTCTAGTACAACAGCCATGAAATAGAAAATAAGCTATTCTAGTGGTAAAAATGAGCCTTGAATACCACTAGTTGATGTGACCTTAAAAACATCGTTTACAGAGCTTGCGGTTAAGCTGAAAAGTTACACGTTGAGCTAGATTAATGGAGGGATAGATTGATTACTGAGCAGGCCAACTGGACACAGGCCCATGGTGGTAATGGGTCACTAGGTTTCACCTGCAAAATGTCAGTGAAAGAAAAGGCCACAAAGAGACACTAAACAACATACAGTACTGCAAAAGAAACCCAGAATGACTACAAAGGAAATGCAAAATGACCACAAAGAGAGGCCAAATGACCACATAGATATGCAAAATGATCACAAAGAGTCTTGCATTCAGTATTGCTCTTAAATAGTAGTGAGGGGTTGGAACACCCTGGACGGAAAGAAATTGGATATGTCAAAAGTGACAAAACTATCAACCTGCAATCAGCCTATCAAAATGCAAAAGGCTACCGACCTCCAATAGGCATTTGTACCACTTTAAACATAAGCATAAGATTTCTCGCTGACTCCATTAGTCAGGAAATGTGGTTGCTTAAAACACAGCAAACCCTTGCCAAACCCCGGCGTCTCCTCTTGTCCTTCTGTTGCCTCGGAATTCACCTCACTGCTTCAGCAGATCTCTGTTTCCTTTCCCCTCGTCTAATGCATTATTCATTCTTGTGTTCACGGGCTTTCTCCCGTCTTGTGCTTGATCAATAAAACATACCTGTGTGCTTGCTCCCTCACCTCTCCATCCTCTGGTCTTGTTCCAGAAGCCAAACCATGAGCCCATACTGAGGTGATGAAACAGCATAGATGGATGGCCTTTTCAAACTGGGAGAAAATGACTACAATTCAGGCCATCTCTCACCTGCATGAGTTGTGTCTCTAATTCAGGTAGTAAAAGGAAGTTACGAGTGTTTCCCACATACAGACTTCACTTGGGCAGGCGGCCCAGGTATATTTGGCGACCTATTTTATTATTTTGCAGAGAAACAGATAGAGATGTTGTCTGGTATTACATTACAAGCACGGACCAGGCAAACAATAAGCAGCAAACAGTGAACACACCAGTGCAGATGTCATTTAGTACGACATTGCTTTTGATCTTTTCGATAGGCTAGGTGATTAACAATCCTCCTCCACATGCCATGCAGATGGAACTGTGGAGTTTTTTGCGACTTTATAAAATGTACTGCTAATGGAGAAAGTCAGCAGAGCAGAGACACACAGAGAGAGATGGAGAGAAAGACGCAGATCAAGCCGGTGTGTTTGCATTAAAAGACTAGAGGTGTAGGTGTGCATGTGGGGGAAAGAAAACTGAAGGTAAAAGCATGGTGAACAGATTCAGGAAGTGGGTAAACACTAAAACACTAAAATAAGGTGGAGAATGAAGTAGAATTAAAATGGTGAAATAAGTAAATAACCTAAAAGAAATAGGCATTATACCCCGCTGCCCAGGTTCAGTTCGTTTAATGCTGACCAGACAGCAGATGGCAGCATTCTTGGATGTTTACAATGGCACTCCTCTGTATAGTCATTGTATCTAACCCGCCCCATATCGGATAGATGGTTATAATTGGCCTGACGCAGGCCAAGTTGGTTAGAAATCAATCTGAAAGGGACTTGACACATCTGCTAAATAAAACATGAGCTCACAGATTCATCTGGTTACCAGGCTAAGTCACTATTTGTCACGCTGGGAGTTTACACCACAAAATCCATGCAGGTGTCTCAAAAGACACTTAAAAGACATCTTTTTTTTGTTTATTTGTTTCCCCACTCCAAATCACAGTCTAGAATATTTGATTACCAAGGAACATAACTTTAGGTGTACCTGGCTTGGCCAGTGCTCTGCGAAATGCAGGTAAACACATTGAGCTAAACTTCAGAATGTTAGATTTCATTGTATTAAAACAGACTATTCTCCTATACAGAGTGTAAATATATGTATTTTGCACCACTCATAGTTTATACTACACGTGGTTTATACTCCATGAATACTACTTGAATGTCTGGATTCATTATATGGATTTTGTTGGAGAAGAGTCACGTACACCAAACACTGATTGTATATCGTAAGTTTAAATAATAACTAAACCTCTTGAAGATATTTGCAACAAAATGAAAACTTGTCATCATGAAGGTTGGCACGTAAAATCCTCATTACTTTGACACATGAACCGAGACTTCAAACTAAAAAAAAAAGCTTCACTAACAGCTTGACTTGATTTGATCATTTACCTCTATATACCCCAAAAGCACCCAAACATTACACCAATATGTGATTGATCTTATTCCAAAACCATGGGCGTTAATCTGCTGCTATAACAGCTGTCACTCTTCTAGGAAAGCTTTTTAAACCTGGCTGCAGTGGTTTGTTGGATCTGGCTCAAAGTTGGCCCACTGTTACCAGCTGCCTTTACTTGAGAGAGCAAAAAAGGGCAGGTAATGGTTAGATAATTATGAAGTAATGACGGAGTACTTACAAAGTAAGTAACTACAAAGTATACTACTTAGAGGAGGACACAAAAAGAGTAACTTATAATTAAGTTATTAGGAATTAATAACTAGTTTTGTGGTGTTGACTTAAACAGGAACCACTCATGAAGAAAGTGATAAAGTGTGAATAATCACAAATACTTATGAACCAATCATTACCTTATGATTTATTGTGATGATTTATGATGTGTGTGTGTGTATATATATATATATATACATATATATATATGTATATAAATTTTTTTTTTTAAAAATCCCCCTCTCACCCCTTGCAGGGTGGTATGTGTCATCCTCAAGCTCGGTCCTCTACCAGAGGCCTGGGAGTTTGAGGGTTCTGCACAGTATCTTAGCTGTTCCTAGGACTGCACTCTTCTGGACAG
>JAPMOB010145814.1:0-22634 GCA_029875015.1 Lepomis gibbosus
AGAGGAGAGGAGAGGAGAGGAGAGGAGAGGAGAGGAGAGGAGAGGAGAGGAGAGGAGAGGAGAGGAGAGGAGAGGAGGGGGGGGTTGGAGGGTAGAAAACAGAAGAGGAAGGACCAAACAGTGAGTTGCCATGGTTATGAAAGGACGATTGCCACACTGGAAGGAAACACACATACACACACAAACTACTCCCCTGACAACAGTGAATAGACCCATCTTTGTACATCTTTTGAGAGAGCAAAAAGACACCTGGGAACATGGGCCAAGAACTGAGATACTAAGATGACACTACATACAGATGGTGCCACCCTATGTTCTGTCAAGAAATCTAAACAAATGTATTTCACGGGGTAAACAGTACTCCTTTAATGGAATATGCTATTGAAAAGCATAAAAGCTACTTCTGCTGTATAACATTGTACATGAGCACACCAGCCTTCTCGGGTGCAACATACATGATAAGTGAACTTCTGAAATTGACTCACAGAAATCAATCACAATCACCTACACACAGTAACTGTGGGGCTCCATTAGCACCTGTGACACTGAGCGGTCAGTGGCATCAGTATCAGTCAGTAAAAGTGTTACTGTACGGACAGCAGTGTAATAACGTGTGATTTTCTAGGCTAGTACGGTTGCTAATATTGCAAGACTAGTATAGCTGCAAACTGTAGCTGTAGCCAGCAACCTTGTGTTGTCTGAGCCTTTCTAGTAATACAAAAAAGTCGTGTTTGGTCGTTGTGCATTATAACATGATGTATTATTATTCATTAATTATGTTATAATATCGTTACCAGTAAAACACTGATGCAAACGTGTGTGTACATTTCAGGTAGGTAAGTGCAGGCTGCCACCACAGACAACTGTGAACTTAATACTGTGAAGTGTAAAAAGGAACCCTTTAAAACAGTTTCTGTAAGCAGGAAAGTGAAATTTTGTGCAAACTTGGGAAATAATTTACATGTTTTTGTAAATATAAAAACAGGTAACATTCAAATTGTCAACCACGTCAAACATGTGAGTTTCCCTTGAAGATGCACAAAGGAAGTGAAGCACAGTGGTGACCCCACCTAGAGATAACTGCACATTGTTCAAAAAATCTAAATTTAAAAACCAAAACCAAACAAATGAAAACCTTAGAGATCTTGTAAAATATTAGTTAAGCATTTTGTTCATGGTATTAAGAAAGAAGTGCAGCTTTAAATTGCTTTTATTTTTTGCCCAAAACATTGACCATTATAGCTGAGCTTCTCTTTAGATCACTGCGGTTAGCACCATGTCCCTCGTTATGTCTGTATAATGTGATATGCTGTAATGTATGCTGTAGACAGTATGATTGGATTTAATGCACACTCCCATTATTACCTGTTTCCTTGTCCGCGTCTTGCCCGTTCGGAGCTTGATGTATCTGGCTATCAGCTCATTTCGACCTGGAGGGAAAAGACACAGAACGTACTAATGAAACATTCACGCAACACACACAAGAATTTGAACTCTCTGTCTTTCTCACAGACAATCACAAGCAGAAATCATATGACCCCGCCAAACAACTTAGTGCCTGATTTAGTGCTGTTGACCCAGCGACCCTGTGAGTGCAGTTTCACAAAGTAGTGTTGTAATCACCGATACCCCTGTTGCTGTAGCCATACACACACTAACATGCACACACACAAAATCACACACGCCATGGCCCTGAATACACATGACCCAACAATACAGGCATTCATGCAGACCGGCCGTCCCCTGATTAAAGGAACCAGCAGGCCAGCTGTACCCATGCTATGCACATACGCGCGTGCGCACACACACACACACACTTACAATGCTGAATAATTCAACCCATTCAATAGGGAGCACAGCAGACTCAGCATGACCTGGCTAGTATAGATTAGTGAGAGAGAGGGAGACAGAGAGAGAGAAAAGAAGCAGAAAACCACAGCATCCAGAAAACCTGTGACAGAGAAGTGTGTGTGTCAAAATTCAAAGATGGCGGTTAAATATTTTATGAAATTATGTAATTTGACTGTTATTCCATTTGCTAACAAGCATGTCTGGGGCTCTGTGGCTTAGTTTGGTTTGTCTCCTGGCCTGTTTTTAGTTCCAACCAAGTGGAAAACCAAAGTCAGGCCAGCTGGCCAACTGATGGTCAAGATCAGCACAAAGCCAAACCTCTACACACTACCCAAATGGCTCGCAACAATAGCCCTAACTAACTAGCAGATGGTGTGTGTGCATGTGTATTTGTGCGTGTGTGTTCTGACCAATCCCACTCTCATGGAGATAGGGAGCTTAGACTGATAAAATCTACAGCTCCCCATGCAGGTGTTTTCCTTCTAGCAGTCAAAAGCTGCCACTGAAGCAGCACACATGCAAACACACACACATATATACATGCATGAGTGCCAACACACACACAAACACACACACACACACACACACTCACAGAGTGAGTCCTGGCTGTGGAGGCTGACATCTGACTCCAGAGGGGCCAGCTGGTCTTTCTAGGAGGCTTAACGGTGAATTATCATCCTTCACTAACCCTGCGGCACACATCCCTCACTCTCGCCCTCCCTCTTTCTCAAAAACTCTCCAGCAAACACACACACACACATCCTTGCTCCCTCCATCCATCTATCCTCTGTTCTGGCTGTTATTTTTTCCCCCTCCTCTGTCCCTCTTGTAGTGAATGGGCCTCCCTTCTGCTCCCTCCCTCTTCCTCTCTCTGTCTCTGTCTCTCTCTCTCTCTCTCTCCCTCTCCACTTGCCCAGTGAAAGACTTCAAGGCCAAAGTCAGATGGTCATTAACCGTGACGAACAGAAGCACCCCCGCTCTCCCTCTCTCTGTCTCCAGGCTGAAGCCACTCTGTGTGCGAGCAGATACTGAGGGAGACAACGCACTCGAAAAACACAGAATTCTCATGTCAGTTCTGAGATTTTGGGAGCACTCAGTGAAGACTCGAGCGAGAAAGAGCACAGAAAACAAGAAGCAGACAAGAGGCGTCAATATCGTCAAAATCAAAAAGTGACTGAATTTACAGCAAATGTGAATATGAGGTCCACATGAGGTGATGAGTGGAGGACATGTGACTGAAATGCAACACTTTCCATAAGGCAGCAGACGAGAAACAAAACATCAACTGATTTGTCTCTTTGCATTGAGAGAGCACAGACGCTTCCCCATTTTTTTTTGTACTTTTAGTTGTCCTGTTATCTAAAAAAAAAACAAAAAAAACGAAGCATTACTGCAGTAGTTTACTGCCTCTCAGTTAGCAGAGTGATTAAGAGCTTCAGCTGCTTTACAGAATAGCTCAAAAACCCTTTCAGAGTAAGTCCAAAGCCTCGCTGACTGCGCTCACTAACGAGGCTGCAGTGCTGTGGCGGGTATTGTTGTGTACCCTAGGAAGACCTCAGAGAGCACAAGGGCCGAACTCTGGCCCGGAGCCTGGCCTCACCAAATGGCAGGTAGGAGTTTGTGCTGGTTTCAAAGTCCACAGGACGACTGAAGTTGTTCAGTGGGGGCTCCTCCCAAAGACAACCTGTCAATCACGCAGCATTCAGAAATGAGACATCTCTTGCAGATTTTGTCTTCATTTGAGTTTCTCTAGGTGCCCCACTTTTAAGGTCTCTTCAGATACAAAGGCTCAAAACATCATCGCTCCTCCTACAGCGCACAGTTAATCCTTCATTTCTTACAAACAAAGCTGCCACTTCCTTTGATAAAGAGTAACTGAACACTGGACATGTGATGTCACCTGCAGAGTCTAACATGTGGTGACATATCCTAACAACAAAGGCCAGCCAACAGCAGTTTGCAGTTACAGTGGCTGCGTATGTGACTTATCTAAAAAGAGAATAAAAGGAAACGCTTGGTATATTCAGGTCGGATGAAGACCTTTCCCCTTGTTTTGTGTGTAAGTGCCTGAAGAATGTTCTCTGTGACTAGTTTTATAATCCTTAAGAGCACCTTAAGGTTCACAGAAATGAACTGTATGTGAAACTGAGCGAACATGTGGCGTCTGTATTCATTTAGGGCTGGGTGGCATTCAAGGCAAACTGAGTTTCAGCACATACCCCAAAACAATACTTTCTTCGTTACCTTTTTTGACCCTTTTTTATTTAAAGCTGCGCCCAGCACTGTTTTTTATCTTAACCATGGATCACACGATCACCCGACTGCAGCTCCTTTTAGCGATGTAGTGTCTTTCCTTCTTTTTTTTGTTGTTGCCAATTTACACATTCAGCAGACGCAGAGCAACATTAGGCTTCTTTACTGTTTTGGTTCAGTGTCATCTGATCTCATCAACCCTGTTTTGAGCAGCAGCAGACAGCTGTTTTGACAGACAGGCAACGTTAGTGACTGGATGGTGAACACTAGAGCATTTTGTAGCTAAAAAGCATATTTCTTGGTTCTTTGGTTGTTGTGGAGCCCAGAGCAGTGCTAACAGGAGAGTGAATATTAGACTTAACACGACTCCATGTCTGCTGGATGTGTGAATAGGCAACTGTTTGCTAACATGTTCACTATAACAACTTTAGAAAGTGATAACATGATGTTGTGTTTACAGCTTGCTGTGCTGCCCTCAAAAAGGCCAAAATCTAAAAATGAATGCAGGTTTAACCAAATATGCTTAACTGCTCAATGTCTGCAAAAAAAATAAAATATAGTCTCAAATAAGAAAAATGTCTAAAAGGACACTTCTGATCAAATAATCCGTAAAAAAAACATGAATATGACCAGACATGTGAAGCCTTCTTTAGTTACTTCACACTTTTAATCAATTCTTTGAACACGTATCAGTCAGTATTCAAATATTAAGGCTCAGTACTAATTAAAATAACATAGAAGTTGAAGTGCCACCAAGTTAGAAACTCTGGTTGTGTTGAGTACTCCGGTAGAAATGTTTTTTTGTTTTTTTAAAGGATTAAAACCAGTTCAGCAGCAGCAACCAGAGATTCAGCCTTTTTTTTTTACTCCACACAAGCACAGACAAAATCGGCCTTAGATTCGGGTGTGTTAAGCCCAGCAGCGACTAATGTGGCCATGAGCCGCTCGCCTCAAGTACTGACTTCTAGCAAGCTCCACACCCCACTGATTTCATTTTCAAAGTTGTAGTCTTCAGCCCCAGCTGACTTATGTGACATCACTTAAGGCAATGTTTTTTCGTGTAGCGCCCCCTGGAGCCACAACGGGCTTTATACATCTGTTTACACGTGTAGTAGTACTCCCCAAGACCTGCAAGAAGAACTGTATAAAGGCGAAATCCACAGATTTTTCACAACCTAAGAGAATGTCTTTTTGCATTAGCTCCTTCAAAATAAGTGACATTCAGAGCTGAGAAACCAGTTCAACTGAAGTTTCTTTTGTAACATTGTCAGCATGCAGACGGAAAATAAGACCTTTCAGCCCTGATGAAGGGTGTGACGCAACGCCTCTAGTTAGAGGAAATTCAGTTTCCGTTTTCATTAAAAAGGGAATACAGGCATGTTTTCTACAATATGACAACAGTGGATGAAGACTGTACTGGGGATGCTGATGGGAGATTTTTGTAGTCCGCGTCACTGCCGCAGCATACACTTCCTCCATTACCGTTCACAGTATGTTGTAGCCTTCTATAATACATCTGTTTTGAACATGTCTCTGATCGCAGCTTAAGAGACAGAGAAGGTTCAATACCAATTGAATGACTTTCATATCCGTCTAGTAGATCCATATGATGTTTCTGTAGGGGACAAAGCCACAGGCCATTACGTCGTACCTCTGCTGTACCTTTGCAGAGGATAATAGCGCTATTATTCACCTTTTCATTCTCTCTGCCTTTTATCCATTTCAGATTTTTCTACGCTTCTCTCCCACTAAGTTCCTCCCAGCACTTTTGCACATTTTCCACCTCTTCTTTTCTATTTCAGTCCATTTCCCTGTAGCCAAGGGGGGTATTTTAGATCCACATAGGTTCTCCACCCGTTAGATATTACCTCTTTCTTTTCTGTGGGAATACTCACCCACCACTCATTTTACCCTTACTATGATGCTCATTGAAACAGCAAAACCACCATTAATAGCACAGGGGTTTGGTTTGAACAGCGTAGAAAATAATGCCAAGTAAGTTTGTGCGTACAGTATGTCGCTTTTACGTACATAGACATAATTGTTTTTTCCTTGCAAAAGAATGAGGCAGCATGCATGGATCAAAATGTGAACATGTCCTATTCTGTGTGCATTATGAGCCAAAAATAAAAACAAACTAGATGCTGTCTCATAATTCTAGTTTGCACAGATGTTCTAGTAACGATTAAAACCCCCTGGTCTCTATGCCAAACGCTGCTCATCCCTTCTCGCCATTTCGCCTTTCCTGCTCTGCTGCTGAAAACAGACACCGTCTAACTCAATTAGGTCACAGTGATAAACATGTCAACAACCTGGACACATGGTCAACAAGGTAAACAAACAGCGCTTAGTACGCCACAGAGGCAGAGAACAGAGACAGAGTTAAGGTTGATTGATTTGTGACTGATCAATAACACAAAGGAGTTTTAATATCAGTTTGACTTCTGTATGTCAGCAAGTCAGTTGTTGTGGCCAACAGTATGTGGATACACATGTCCATAACGCACTGTCGTGTACTTTTGAACTGGGACTGTTTATCTGGTTTTGGCCCCCTTTGTTCGAATGAAGAGAAATCTTAATGTTGCAGCTTGCACTGCTCTTTTAGATGATAGTTTGTTTTCAGAAGGCTCTTCCTTTCCTGTTTCAACATCACAATGCCCCTGCACAAGGATAGGTCCTCAAAGCTGCATTAATTGATTTTTTTGGGCCACTTGCTGGCTGTGGAACAAGCTGTAAACACAACATTGACATATTATCACCATATAATGGGTTAGTGTGTTAGAAAACAGTTGCCTGTTTATACATCCAACAGACCGACATTAGGATTCTTTAGGAATTGTCACACACCCACACCTGAGGGAAATACCTGGCTTTTTAGTCGTTAAATGCCCCATTATGTTCATAAGCCAGAGGTCAACTTTGTCAGCTCATCGGCCCTTTGGGTCTAGAAAGGCATTTTTCCAATTATTATAATTATTATAATTATCATTATTATTTGGTGCTGGACCGGTTGTGTACAGTGAGTTTATTCACAGAGGGGTTTTTTTTCACTGATTACAGCTTCCAGCTGCTGCTGGAAATGAGGATGATGAGAGCATTAAGAGTGAACAAAAATAGTAAAATTGTGGGTGTAAAATCAAAAAACAAACAAAAAGACATTACAGCTGAAGGGATCTGCAAAGTTGGGTGATAATACTTGTGGGTTTGTCCTACAAGCAACACTTTTCACATCCCGCATGTTAATGTAAAAACATTGATTAATGTAGCTTTAAAGAGATGTTTTTTGAAGTTTGTTGTGGAAGAACTTGACTGGCCGGCAAAGAGCCCTGACCTCAACCTAACTGAACACCTTTTAGATGACACACCGCGAGCGGCCCACCCAGCATTAGTGCCTGACCTCACTAATACTACAATGACTGAATGGGAAAGTCGGCGTATACATTTGGTTGAATTCTTCAGGTGTCCACATACTTTTGGCCATGTAGAGTGTGTTTAAATTCATCAAGACTCCAGCAAGTGCGCAAGGGATTTAATTTACTACTCAGAAGGCTAAAACTCAAGTAGTATCATAAAGAAATCACTAGAGTGCACTCTGCATACAGAAAGAGAGAAAAAGGGAAGAAAAAATGTGAAAGAGTGAAAGAGAGAGGGAGGGGAGCGCAGCTGGTGGCAGCCAGAGGACCATCTGTTCATCACTATTAGTTCACGCACACACGCACATAAATATATATACTCTGTCGGTGTCACGCTCATTCTCAGATGCACACACATACATATGATGCACCTATAGCACACCTCTATTTCCTCTCTTTTACAGTTCATTTTCTTTCCTGTGTCTCTGACACTCGTCATCTACCTATAATTCCCACAGTCTGACACACCACAGCTCAGCCAATCACTGGATGTGTTTATAACACTGATCAGGGACGTCACATTCGACCCCAACACCCTGGTTGAATTAGTTTCATATAAATACACAAACAAGTGTCTGCTATGCAGTGTAACTGAACTTCATTTAAAATGTCCCTCCTATATGATAAAGATTGGCAGCCAGGGATATAGAAAACACTCAAACACATATAGTGCATCACACAATCATCAGCACAATCATTTAAATTGAATATTTTTGTTTTTGGTACTGTTGAACAAAACCAATGAACCTGAAAATTTCACCTTGACCATGATGGCCTTTCCACTATTTTCTGGCATTTTATAAAATGAAGCTTCCTCAGTGACTCACACCCAACTTCTTTCCGTCTCCCATCACTCACCGTACATCTTTCCTTCATCTGACAGTATAATCTTCCTCCTTCCACAGGGCGGGTAGATGGCCAGGGCCTCCTGAAAGCTCTGTTCAATGTCGGGGCTCCAGACCCCCTCAGGGTCCCCGTCCATGGTCTTATCCCCTCCTGAGTCACTCAGTCTGTCCATGTCCTCCCCTGCACTCTCACTGCCGCTCCAGCTACTGCGCTCCATACCAGCAGCTAACGTTAACTACCTGACGTGTACTCTAGCGCTAATGCTAATGGTTTGACGCTAAGTACGCAATGTGATAGAAAAGCTAATGGTAAACTCAAAGTAATATATATAATAACTAACTCGCAGTGGGTGACAGCCAGCTGGGGTCAACAAGAAACTGAATGCTGATGCTAACCGCTGCTTCGACACTGGTAATGCCAAATGCTAACTACCAAAAATAATGCTAAAAAAAGCTGGTAGACTGTAGACAACTCATCAAGCTGGCCCGCAATCCAACGTCAGACAGCAGGAACCCTAAAATGGAAAAAAAAGACACAAAGAAAGTCAAAGAAAGTACTGTAATAGCAAGCAACTATTTTATCTCATTGCCACATGGTTCCTGGCTAATAAAGTTCATAACGATTTTAAATGTTAACTTGTGCCATTTGTGCAAACATTTGTGGCTCCAACACACTGCACAGTAAAACATTTTTAATTTCCAGCAACACAATGCGACAGAGTTTCACGAGCCAACCCAAGCCCCATGCTAAGGGGCTTTTTTATTTCAAATGGGAGTCAGTGACAGTTGACACATAAATTAGAATGAGTTTTAGCCACAAATGTAGGCATATAGTGCTGCCATTCCATATGTACTTTACCTTACTATATGTTGTCAGGTCTACAACCTTTCCCCAGGATTTCACACATGTGAACAGCCCATCCCAGAATTTCATTTCAGAAAACAGGGCAAAATGAGAATGGGCCATTCTCCTCCGATTCACGCTGATATTAAGTCTGTATTTTCCCAGAAAGTGTTTTCTAGTGCAGCTTCAAGTTCTGATCAAACACATTGTAGGCCTGTATCCCAGCTGCTAAAGGGAAATTATTGCTTCTTTTCATGTAGGAAATTGCCTATTTTGTTAAACCGTTATGGTAGCCCAACATCAAATCCACATGCACATAAGTGGAGCAAGTGAATGAGGGACTGACAAACAGACAGACAGACAGGCAGACAGGCAGATAGACAGACAGACACCACTACTACACACAGCTACTAGCAGATTTAGGAAGAAAAAAAAGAGAAGCTGAAGGGGCTTGCCAGCTGCCTACAATTCTTCTAAAATCCCCCACGGTAAACAGCAGGGCTGGCGCAGTACACACCACGCTCACACACCAACATATGCACACACACACACAATTACAGTGCCAGCTCCTTGGGCGAACACATGTCATTTTGTCTGGTCTTCTACTGTTCACACTTCCCATGCTCTGTCCCTTGCCACAGCCTGCACAAGCCTGCAGTGTGAAGTGTATGTCAGTGTGTGTATACTAAGTGTGTGTGTGTGTGTGTGTGTGTGTCTGCCTGGCTAATTTTAACACAATTACTCTTGACAGTGTGCACGCGCACACATGCAACTGAAGCATGTAAAGCAGCAGGCAACACTTTGGACACATTTGAACCCTGTACGCACACTTGGGCCCAACTCAACGCTTTTTAACACCTGGGGGAAGACACTGCAAGGCTGCAAGAAAACATCCGTTGGCTTAGACTCCTAGCCATGTGGAACGAATGAGATCTGCTGGTTTTACTAGGGTTTGTCCTCTGGTTCTCTCTTCATGCTTATTCCATTCACCCTCATTTCCGTTTCCTCTCCAACTTCCCACCCTAGCTTTCTTCCCCTCTTCCCTCCTGCCCTCCCCCAGCAGTTTTCCATTTAAACAAGGATTCATTCATCCAGCGGGCTGTATGGTTGAGCAACGGGGGCAAGATCTGTTTCCTCTGCACCGAGTGTGAGTGCATTTGTGGATATGCAACTGCATGCCTTAAAGTGAAGTATCGCTCCTCACAGGTTAGGCAGTGATCATTTTAGCTTCTTGATACAATGATTTCACTGATGAGAAGTTTGAATGGTGGAAATAAAGGATCAAAACATCCACATGGAGCTTTAAATCTAACACGTCGACCACAACAATGTTATTAAGCGATTTCATTCCCCACAGCTTTACGAAGCTTTTTAGTGTCTTTTAGCTCATTATTTTAGTTTTTGTGGCCTGCAAACTTAATTCTCATTAACTTTATTTCCAGACATGGCAAGCAGCCGTTTTCTTTAAGAAAGCTCTGATAAACCCACTGTGTGCACTACCTGCCCAGAAACGCCAGACAACATCAGCGACTCGCTGGCAAACATAGTGGAGCATTAAGCTGTTAAACAGACAGATTTTCCTTAGACGCTGGCGGTGAGCAACACAGAGCTACAAGGAGAATCAATAGCGGATGTGTCAATAGACAATTTTTTGCTTGTCGACCACAACAACTTTAATAGTTGATTTCATCGTTGTGTTTTCAGCTTCAAAGCCAACACAATAGCTTTAAGATTTGTTCTTATAGAAGTGAATTTCTTCCTTGCATGATCTGAAAATTCTGCATTTACTTCAGAACACAAAACATTTCCTCCTCTTTCAAGGCCTATGCTGAAGCAATGAGACAATGAACCACACACGTTTAAATTCAATGGGCTTTAAATTCCAACAGCCACATTTTGTCTTTATTGTAAATTCTCAACAGCGCTACTTTTATCACAGTGCAACAGCCTTCAAACACCAAACTGAGACGGTGATAGTATTATACTTCAGTGCGCTGCTACGGTTAATAGTTCACATAAACAGATGTAAAACTACAGTACACTCTACGGATATATACAATGTTTCTGTGAAACGCTGCAACTGCAACACTGCAATTTTCCTTTAGGGATGAATAAAGTACCTATCTTTCTAAACATATAAAATAGGCAAATGTGTGTATGCAACAAATCCCATTGTTGTGTAAGTGCTGCTCCTATGTGTGATGTTTACAAATGGTTTAGTTATTAACAAGTGAGTTTGTGCTACATTCTCCACAAGGCAGCTGATCAACAAGAGCATTGAGATCACATTCTAATAACCTGCCGGAAGCAACAAATGTTGATCAGTACTTATTTAAGCATCAATAAATCAAATGGATCCCATCACACAAACTACTTCCTATATGCAGATTACGTTACTAAATATTGTAACTAAATATTTACTCATACTACCTGCCAGATGGAACTGCTAACTGAACCAACAGGCCAAGCTAACGATAGCCTACTAATACAGTATCTGTGCCATGTAAGTCGAAAAGTGAAAACATTAATATGAAAAATTGACATATCTGACCAGAGACTTCCAAAATGCTGTTTAATAGTAATGGGGCCGGGAAGATTTTAAATTATATTTCAGAAAAGTTGCACAACATCTCCCTAATAAAGGCAGCAATCTGTGTGTGTGTCTCTTTGAATTTAAATTATGTCGAGAACCGTTTACCCAATCAACCTGTGTTGCTGCAGGACCCAAGGGAGTGCAGTGTCGCATTTGGTGCAATTTGGACACGCGAACCGTTCAGAATTAATAAATACGCTTGTGGGGGTAGGGCTTATGTGCTCCGTTATGGTAGTGAATTGTTGAAACGCCATTTTTGTCATCATGCAGGTTTGATATTCATTAGAAACAAATGTGTTGAAACGGAATTGTAAGGCCGTCAAAAGGTTCTAAGGAAGCGCAAATATCTAAAAGGATTTCCACCACTGTCGTGTTGTTTCATTGTTATTAATGTTGTGAAACCAATGAGAGACACATTTTACACAAACTCTGCACATCTAAAAAGCACAGGGAGGCGTCACATCGGCCCCTGTGAATAGGCACTGCACTAATCCTTCAAATTACAAAACTGCAACTTGATAGCAGTTGTTAGTTATTTAACAGCTACTTATTTAACAGCTACTTATATACACACACATCTAGACTGAGCACATGCCATCATCAGCAGACATTAAAAGGTCATTGGTGACTTTAAGCAGGACAGTCTCAGTGCTGTGGTACTTACGGAAACCAGATTGATACTTTTCAAATATTTTGTTATTTTTTAAGTGGGTTTACGTGAGCAGTTTTACAGTAATCAGGGGCATAACCAGTAGATAGGGAGCTGTTAAAAACAGAAATCATATGGGGCTCGATAGAATCCATTACTTTCAGAAAAAACTTTGTTGGTATTGCACTGACTGGGCTGGAGGACACTCTCATTTGTTATACTGTTTTTAAAAGCTCAGACAAGTCAATGGGACAAAACTGGTTAAAATTGTCTTGTCGCTGGTGATGCCTTTGAGGCAGAGGGGGTAATAGAGGCTCTGATTGACACCACTTTATCAGTAAAATAAGATGAAAAACAATTTGCAGTCATCATTACTTTCAGCTGAGGCACAAAAAGGGGTTGGGTTTACCTGCTCATCCACAGTTTTAAATAGAAATCTAGGATTGTGTTGATGTGTAATAATGTTCTGACATCCTCAACCACATTATTTTAGTTTAATAATTCCTTCATAATAAGCTAATGGACTTGGACACTGGATCTTTTCCATCTGCGCTTTGCTTTCCTCCATTCCCTTTTAAGGCTGCCAATGTTGTCGTTTATCCGGGGCTGCTTACAAGCTGTAGACGTAGGCCTAACCTTTAGAGGAGCAATAATATTTTGCGATGACTAGCAAATATGATTGAAGTCATCAGCCAGATCGTTGGTGTAGGAATCAGGCAGGTTGGCTTTGGCTCTGAAACAATGTGCAAAACTTTGAAACACTTTGTTCATTAAGGATGTGAGAACACACAGAGCTTGGTGAGGCGGTGTGAGTAACAGGTGATTCACAGTTAAAAAGTATACATTTGTGGTCAGATATGGTCGTATATAGTAATTCCACAGAGGAAATGATGACACCCAGGGTAAAAACCAAGTCCAGCATATGACCACTGACATGTTTAAAGTTAAAAGATATTTATATTTAAAAATTGCCTCAAAGAACAATTCTGTCATAATTTAAATTTTATAAAAATCCTCCAGGCAGTTTTGGGAAGGCGATAAATTATGGCAAATATGGTTTGTTGTAGGCCACCAAGTTTAAAACTGAGACCTTCTAAGGAAGCAAATTCATCACAGCGGACTTTATGACATTTAAAATATTTCCTGTCCACACTCACCAGCCCACGTCCACGACCACTGACCGTGCGTTTGCTGAAACAATTATACTGAGGAGGACATAGCTAGCTGGCTGGTCATTAGCTTGCAACCAGGATTCAGTTAAAAACATAAAATCCAGATTTGCTGACAAAATAAAATCATTTAAAATAAAAATCTTACTTGAAAGCAATCTCAATTTGAGGAGTACCATTTGAAGTGTCTTTGTACTGGGGGCTGGAGTAGGTGCCTTTGTCTCAATCCTTAGTACATTACAGGAATAGAAGTATTTGGAACAGAGCTGGGAGGAGACGGCTTTTCATGCCGGCAGGTGGAGGCAGTTGTCAGTGGCAGTGAGGCTGAGTTCTGTTCAGTGACAGGTGGTGTGTCCAGGTGTGCTGCATGAATGATTAGTCATTCACGTAAGTCACAAGGGGAGGCCCGCACCACATGATGTATGTGAGCAGCTAACCCTTCAAGTACATGTTATTCAAGCAGCCCAGTGTGTTTGGGTAAAGTCTGTCCCTCTTAAAAAGAGACATTCTTTGCTGGAAAATATTAAAATTAATCGACATAACACACACCGTGATAAAAGGATGATTAAAATCTGATTTTGTCAGTTCAGACTGGTGATGAGCGGTTTCATTTGTTCCCACATGGACTATCACTCTTGTGATGGAGGACAGGAGCGATGGCATTAGGTCCTGGAGTTTTTTTTAAATGTCAGCTGTGGTGGCACCGGGGAAGCAGTGAGTGGCAGCGTTAAAGAAACGGATGTTCCTGGTTATGGAGTCCCCAACTATTAATGTGGTTGGGGAGAAAATGGCACGAGGAGATGATGGTTGTGAGGTTTCAGAGCAGGACTGTGCAGAATCTGCTTCCACACTTTGAGGGGATGGGGTGTTTGAGCAGCTGGAGCAGCAACAGACCTGAGAGAAGGACTACCCGCCAGTGCAGGGTAGACGGCCTCCGGAGCGTCTGAACAGCCTCCTTCAGGATCCTACGTAGGGAAGTGGAGGTCTTTAACAGGGATGACGGTTGCTGATCAGGCCCAGCGGCGGACTGGCGGACCAGAAGACCAGCCAGACCGTTAGCCATTGGTGCAGGAGATGTAGCCAGTGGAGGGGGACACAGAAGTGTCGTCAGGCACTGTCTGCCAGAAAGGGATCCGTGTCGCGGAGACGTAGGTGCATCCCCTGGGTGGACCGGAGTCTTGTTAGACAGGGCTGTATAGCAGTTGGAAAGACCAATATGCAGAGTAGAGGGAGGCCCATTCGAGCCTCTCTTGAAACCACGGACCACCACTTCAGTCGACCAGTCAACCATGGTCGACTGGTGCTTCGGTGGCAAGCTGGAGGAAGGCCGTGTAAGGGCAGAGTGGTCCCACAGCACTGTGCGCTGCATGTTAGCGGTAGCAATCTGTTTGGCCTGTACTGAAGCCACATTCATAAAGCCTGTCAAGAGGGAGTCTTTCTCCTTAAATTCCGCTGAAAGCTGTCACATGTCTTCCTTAAGGTCAGCAGTCTTTTTGTTCGCTTTATTAAGGAGTATGCAGTGCTCAGAGTCGTCTCGGCTAGCATAGCCGCCGGACCGTTTGTAGTGATCAGTAGCATCAATGGAGTTTGCACAGTCGTCTGGCTTAAGATCCATGTTGGATGACTAAAATCCTTAACTCACATAAATACTTAAGTTAAACGAAAAGGATCTAAACTGGATAAAAGTCAGGTTTAACATAGAGCCTCCGACAGGTAGCTACAGACGTCAACGCATGCGCAATGTAATGTAATAGCTAGCAGTAATTCACAACTAAAAGAGGACGGATTTATGAAGACCTGCTGTGACCAAGTATCAATTAGATGGAAATGTTACTGACATGAAAGTGCCTTGGGATTGTGATGAATTAGTAGCTGCTTATAATGATGAAAATCAGGGATGGCTGAAGAGAAGGGGTTAACAGAAGAACCACAGTGCGTCTGAGGAGATGTGAGCATGAGGGGCCCAGCAGCAGATGGACGCTGGAGAGAGACATTAGTCACACAACAATCAACTCTGACTGGGCGACTCCTCTGCACCCTGGGTACCCCTCCTCTCTGTGTGTGTGTCTCTGTCACCAGGCAGGCCCGGGCCACTCCAGCCAGGACAGCAGGCTTCATGGTGTCAGTGCCAGCCCTCAGGAGAACACACACAGGGCATCCAGCCACAGTCCTGCAGCTGCCTTGGACTCTCATGCTCTCCCTCTGTGTCGCCTTTCTTCCACTTCCACTTCTTCCTTACAGCACTTAACTGGCTTCCGCCGCGTGCCAACGACATGTATGTGTTTGTGAGCATGCAATGCGCATGGCTCTCAGCCTCCACATTCTCAAAAGCAGGCCAGCGAGGTTGTAATGAAATGTAATGCAACTGATGTGTGACTCTCTGCAGTACCAGAGGGACCTGGGTATGTGTGCAAATGTATGTGCGTGTACCACCAGGGGGTCATGTTGGTATACAAGTTGAGTGTGTTATCAGAGGCTAGTCAGTTCCTTTCACTCATTCCTCTATTGGACCACTCAAAGGCATCTGTTTTAACGGCTTCCAACGTGTGTGCGCACACACACACACACACACATACACACACACACACACAGGTTTCATACAAGAGGATTTTCTCATAATCCTCAAAGCAAACATTGTTCTACTTTACAATGTTTTGCCCTGTTTTAATGGTCCCTTACGGTCCAAATAGAATTTATTTAGCATCTGGGATCTGGGGTGATATTTCTTGTTTTCTGTTTATTTTAATTTTTTTTTTTCATCAAGGACCATGAGGCACAGCACTCATTTTTTACACGTGCGCAAATGTGACTAAAGCGTTCGATATCTGAACAGGGGTGCTTCATTTATCTTGCCACTCTAACAGCCTCCACAGAGGGCACATCATTTGCAAGGTAAAACCATTCAAGTACACCTCATGTTATTCAAGCAGTCAGAATATATTTAAGTGTATGATTTCCGCTAAGGCTGATGTACTGTCTGTCCCCGAGCTCCACACTGGTCACTATCTAACATACATTAAATCAATGTCTCCTCTCTCATACTACATGAGAGTGCGTACGTTGTGGTGAATCTGAGGATTTTCATGGGTTGTATGTTTTTGATATGCATTTGTAACTATGTAGTCTGCTTGGTCTAATAAGGATTCTGGGGCGCATGAAAGCTAGAGCTTCAAAGCACTGCTGTACAGTGATCAATGGGATTAATCATATGGCAAGACAAGTAATTCAATTTGTGAATCACCTTCGTGTCACATCCAAACCGCAAACATTTAACACAAAACAAAAAGGGGGGGGGGGGGTCATTTATTCCCCCATTAACTTCTTTGCGGCCTGACAAATGTGTGTAGTGCATTTCCTTTTTACATGAAATATTTGAACCATTTAATATTTTAGGTCCAGTATTGTTTACATCCATGTTTGCTAGCAGTCTTATTCCCCGCCATAGTTACTAATCTTTGTGCATCACCACCACAAACTGTGGATCAGCGGAATAGCGTGACACCAACGGGAAGAATGTTTATTGCCAAGTCCATGTGCATACTTACGAATGATAAAAACACAACATTGTGCCATAGCGCTACTAGCTTAAAATGAACTACTAGACTTATTGTATTGTGGAAAAGATTCACTTTGTGAAGTATTTTCAAAGTTTGAGTTTTCTTTTTTCAGGCTATATTAAATCCAATACAGTTTTCTTACAGCCATTGGAGGAGTGGGTTCAAAAGGATCAAACCTAATCCAGAATCCGTCTGCAATGATCACTTGGGATCGGTTCTTGCCTTTCTCCCATTTGATTTTATTTTAATGTGCCAAACACATTAAAATTTAAAAAAACTAACATTAGCACTCACACATACAGCTAGAGACAACTCCCGCTTCAAAATGTTGCGCAACTTGTTCAGCCTCAGCTGATCACCTATTTGAAACAGTGTTTGGGAGATTTGTTCTCTTTTACACCCACTGGAGTCAATAAGGCCATTCAACAGTGGGGTCAGGAAGGGTGAGCTACACACATGTGGTCACATGAGGTCACATGTCCTAGACCACCTCTGATTGTGGCTTGAGTAATACATCCTCAGTGAATTCTAGGTGCATTCTCCCCGCATGTAGTGGTATCTACTTATGCTCCACACGCACAACACGTTATTTTTTTAAGATTTCGCCTGAACTGCAGCTCCCATATGCCCCCTAACACCTCAAACAACCATGAAGCACAATCTGAGACGGTGGATTTGATCGAAAATGTTTTATGGAAGAGCTGCATCAGATGCTAAGCACTGAAAAAAATCAACAGGAAGCATCTTTAATTTCTAATGGCACATAGTATATTCAAAATGGTGCTTGTCATTGGTACTGAACATGGAAAAGTGGTTGTTTTTGAGGACTAGTTTTATGGGTGATCCATATGATCGGTTAGCACGTAAAATAATTTTCATGCTGACCATCCATTTCTAATGCAGACTTTAGCCAGTTCTGTACTCCATTACTCTTGGCGGGGGTCTCTGCATTCACTCTTTATAGTTCAGATGGTCACGATTTCAATTTATCCATTACTGATAAGTTCATCTCGCACAATGTTAGGGAAGAAAAGAATCACCTTTATGGAAGTCTGGAGTTGGTTTGATTAGTTCTGACCTGATTTCATGTTTAAAAAACAAAGACAGATATTCATTAGGCAAAATGAAAAAGCGGCATCGGTGAAACGAAACCAGCAAAGCTTCTTTTATTCTTCCTCTGTGGTAATACACACTTGAGAAAGACAGAGAAAGTGAGAGAGACTTGCTTTATGAGTGGTGAAGAGGCTGTGATTCACAGCATGCACTCCTCATTATTTCACCATCTCTTCTCACAGAAGCATTACCATTTATGCACACACAGTAATTGGTCACAGATTGCGCACTGATACAGTGAAGTGCTTATTTCCTCCTGGAAATGTGATGGTAAAAGCAGCTCTCCTCGCCATTCTCCGGCCCACTATGTTATTTTTCTCCTTCCACCAGTTTTTGCTGAGTCAGGCTGAGCCATTATCCGGCCTCTTCCTGGGGTGGGGGTGGGGGGGGGGTTGCTGTCACACATAGACTGACACACGCACACACACACGGGAGACAATATCCTCCACCAGTAGAAAGAGAGGCCTGGGGAGGCTCCACAATACCAACACCATTTAATAAGTGTGAGCTCGGGAGCATTGCGTCGAAACAGAAACCGTGTGTGTGCGTGTGTGTGCGCGTGCACACGTTCATGTATGAGTCTTATTTCACACCTAGTAAAGGAGCATTGTATGGCAGCATGAATGTGAAAAGAGTACAGTGAAGTCCATCTATCCATCTCTCTGCCACAATTACTTCCTCTACAGCTAACAGATGCTCTGCTCTCGTCTCCACTGCTCAAAACACACACACACACACACACACACACACACACACACACACACATACAAAATGAATTAGCCCCTGAACTGTGTTTTCCATCTGTGGTCCATTAAAACTTGGGTATTGCTTTATTTAGACTGATGCAGGTTAGGAGGCAGAGAGTGTAGCGGCTGTGCATCCCGTAACCATGCTGGTGTGACCACAATAGAGAAGACCAACGTAAACATGGGCTTCAGAGGTCCTTAACATGTACCTAGCATGCATATCAATAGACAGTTCAGGGATAAAAATGAATTTTAAGAAGGGCGCTCCGCCTAAAAAGACTGTGTGTTAATCATATCTTTATTTCAGAAGTCAGCAAAGGTTTACAGTTGAAAGTGTGGGCTGATTTAAAGGACATTAAAGGACATCCTTTCCATCAGTTATTAACTGTGATAAACATTTACTGTGGTTGGTTAATCATTTCACAGTCTTTGTTTCCTCTTCCAAATGAATTTGACTAAAATCCCAGATCTTAGCAATTAACTTTATGAGGCCTCTAATTCTGTCCTTAACAATAAAAATGATAGCTGGTTTGCCCTGGTGGCCAAGGGGTTAAAGCCTTGATCATATTTCGGTACAGACGTTAACAGTGGACGTGCACACACTTCTATTCATACTACAATTGGGGGTCTGTGTACACCGACTTAGTCTACACGTGTGCACAAGAAGAGCTCCTTTGTTGTATTTGGCTGAACACCACATAAAAGTTACAAAACCTGTGTGCGACAGCTTATGAAGAGTAGGACCAAGGATGTGGAATACAGTTAAAACATAAAGTGCACAAAACAAGCGTCCAGTTTACTTCTCTAGCGCATGCGCAGTCTGCGCTTGGACTTCTACTAACACTCGTGGATTTGAGCAGATGACAAAATTTACATCACACAGACGCACATGGCCACATGGCCATAGAAACCAAAATTTGGCCTTTAAGCCACCCATGGATCTTTGTTGCCTGTCATATTTCCATGCAGACCAAAACGGATAATAAGATTTGACCAGAATAGTGGGAGAAAAATACCAGGAAAATACAAAGCGTTTCACAAGAGCTCTGCTGGGCAGTCGAGTGTTGGAGATTTCCTGCAGCACGTAAACAACCTCCATGAATTGGCTGAAAATCAATTCTCACGCTGATAAAACAAGCTCAAAGAAATAGATTTGTTTGCACTGCAAATCTAAAAATCTGAAATGACTTTTGCTAACCAGTAGCCACAAGTGACAGAAAATAATGCTGAGTGGGAAAACATAGTATAACTGTGGCACAGGTAAAGAAAAGTCACTCACAATACGATATCTAGCTAATGTTAGCTTACATTAGCTAAGCATTTGCTAAATAGCTAGCTGCTAAAGGCACACAAACATACAGACAAAATAAAATTGGGTGTATTAAATTGAGTGAGAGTCTATTTTATTACTTATGAACAATTCAACATTTAATATGCAAGACTGACTCTAATGGAAGATGTAAGTACTTTATTCTGTCATTGGCAGTTACTAAAGAACAAAAAGGCAAATCTGTGTCAGCTAAATTACCATAAACTGTTACCGGCTCTAGGAAACATAGAAGCTATTCAATTTTGATTTCCGTGAAAACTTATTTGGTTTTCAACTTAGCCATTACATAGCTATTTCTGAATGCATCACCCTCCATACTGGGTGTGGAAATGTTATCAGGGAGCTGCAGAACAAACAACAGTGAGTAATCACTGTCAGGCCTGCTGAAGGCAAAACCTGAGCGGGAAACGTTTTTCCACTGTGAGAGAATCAGAGGGCAGAGTGGGCTGTTGTCCCGCTCTGAGGAGTGTTTATCATGTCTATTCCTCCAACCGGGGAAAACACCAAGAAGTAGTTGAAATCTAGACTTCCAGCTCACTTCCTGCTTAGGTCAGGAAACACGAGGGTGATTGAGATTTCCCATGAAGGGTTAGTTGCTCTCTCCATTTACCTCCTCGGTGCTAAAACCCTGGACTGAGATCATGACCGTGTTAATGGGGATAATGCTGAAAATGTTAATATGTTTTTTTTGTCCACGGTGCCGGTTTGTAGAAGCTGTTTCTAAAAATGTGCGTCATCCACACTGAAATGCCAAAACAACAGAAAGACACTTAGATCTCATCCTCTGATTTTTAGTTTGTTGTTGGTTGATAAATAAAAAAAAAGGTTTATTACCACCGTGATCTGGCTCGTAGTGTGGTTGTACAGAATGGCTAAACTTGGCAGGTGACATGTTCCACTGTCTTTTCAGGGTAAAGCTTTGTTTCCTCCAACTCTCTGTCTTTCTGTTGGTAGACGGCCACATGAAGTGCACAGTGAGGTCATTTTTCAAGATCTTACATTTTTACAAGAAATGTTTTTTGAATTTACTGGTGTTCGTTTTCAACATCAAAAAACTGGAGAATGCGTATGTAAAAACAGCAGTAATACAAAAATATGGGGTAAATCTGATTTTTCAAAACGCCATAGCAAAGAAAAAGAAACAAGCAAAGAAACCACTCTGTGTTCAATTTTCATTTGAAGTTTTCATGCATGAAAACTACTTTGCAATTTCTTCCATATTTCTCTTTATTTCATTTTCCCAAAAGATTATCTGCTCTCGTATTTGGACCTTCTTTTACTGTACAGAGGTCAGCGTCTTCTTGCGAAAGCAAACAACTACTTTAGGGAGAATATGGATTTCCCATCAAAATTAATCCACTCTTTTACATTGTTCCTTTTATTTAAGAGTTAGAAATTCCTTAAAAACAATTAACTTTAAATATATAGTATAAAACAAGTGATTTGAGCAGGACCGATGAGCAGAAACTCAAGGTGCGTCATGCTCCTTGAGCAGCCCGACAGAGAAACAGAATTAGCATATCTGCTAATGTTAAATACAAAATCTGAGAGATCTGAAGGCAACAGCAGGCACAAGTGTGTCAGCCATGTTTGTCCGTGGCTGAGACGCTGGTAAACAGATGAGGGTTTTCAAAAAGGTTCTGCTTCTCCTGTCCACACTACTGCAGCGTTGTAATTTATACACACTATATGTTCAGTATTGGAAAGGTCAGAGAGGATTAGGGAAGGATGTGATATACTTTACTGATAGACTGGGACCATCGTCGCAATGTGTCTCTTGTTTCTTTCTTCTGCTGTTCCACTTCCTGACAGGTCAGCTTTGTGCCAGTTTATGTCTGTTCAGCATATGAAAGTGTTTTCTGCACTTGGAACACACTGTTTCATCTCAGCTTTTTTTTTTTTTAACTTTGGGTGACAGAAAAATCTGCACAGTGCAGAGAATAAAAGCAATACAACGTAGATCCTGCTTCTGTGATATTGACACACTTACAGACACCACGATGCATCATAGAGGACTAACCTACAATATGTTGCACAATCACCTGTACGGTAATACTATTCTTATCATGTGCAAAATATGCTGATAGTATCATACTGTGAGTAATGTGATCCCCAGCCCAGGTGTAAACAAAGAAAAAGATACATTTTGAATGCATTGGCATTAGCATGAACACGTGAGAGAGACAGACTGACAGGCAAGCGAAGACAAGGAGAGGAGAGACAAGCGGTCAGGCAAGCCAGCACAGGCTCCACAGCCTCCTGCAGCCAGAA